>VDFB02018915.1:0-41308 GCA_007258455.2 Sequoia sempervirens | reverse complement strand
CCAAGTACTATGCTTGATTGGGAAGACAATGCGTGACTCAATTAGCTTAGTTAACTCTTGCTCCATTAGCGCTTCAATTTTAGGGTTTACTGGCCTCTGCTTTTGTCGGATTGGTTTTGCACCTTCTGTTAGCTCAATCATTTGTTGAATGATATCAAGATCATATCCCTCCAGATCATCATAGGACCAGGCCACTACTCCATATTTTCACAGAAACTGATGAGTCTTTCTTTATAATGGTACAGGACGTCTTTCTCGATTTGAAGATTTCGGCCATCTGAGACCCGAAGGTCCACGTAATCACTTTTGTCTACTACGAACTTCTGCCTATCATTTATTGCATCATCACAATTGATTTTTTTTTAGAGTAACCATTAATCCTTTCTGAATCTTGTTAGATTTGAGCTGCATAATTTGTCCTTCATAAGTTTCGACAATCTTTGGTTGAAGCTGATCGGTGAATTCCCTTGACTGTTGGATGAATGATGCGATGTGTTCATCACTTTCAAAAACTTGTCAACTCTAATCATTGTCAAGAATTTCTGGTCGGACTAGTACTCGTATTGAATGTTCATTATGTATAAGGTCATAGGCAGGATCAAATTGAGCACCAATCACGGCCATGCGATTTGCATCGCTATTTTGTCCTTGGAGAATAGTCTGGATATTGAAAGCTTCAAAACCCTCAACCAGGTCCCAGACTCGGTGCTGATAGGATCTCATGCAGACATTCCTTGCTGCAGAAATTCCTCAGACTTGGTTGACTACCAGTTCAGAATCTCTGAACACCATTAATTGCTTAATTCCCATTAGTTCTGCAAGGCTTAAACCTTGAACTAATCCTTCATATTCAGCCTCATTATTTGAGCAAGTGAAATGAAAATAGAAAGACCTTAACAATTTTTCATCTTGTGGGGATATTAGATATATCCCTACTCTAGCACCCACTTTGCTTCTTGCTCCATCAAAGTACAATGTCCATAGCTCATTTGTTTGGCTACCTTTGGACTCTTTGGAAACCTTTGGGAGCACTTGGTCTTCATCATAAATTACATAGGTTCCCAATCCTGTAGCATGATAATTGCAAAAAGGATCATTATCCATGTGTTCACTCAACATAGCATCTTCTTTGTCATTCTGGTCTCTGCTCACCTTTTCTTCCTCTAGTAATTCAATGCAATACATTTCTTTCTTGGTGATAGAGGTATGCACGACTTCAAAATTGATCAGGGCTTCATCTGCTACATGTTCAAAATGCAAAGCCTCCAATTCTATCTTCATTTTTTCACCATTCTTGGTTCTGAGAATCAGATGTGACCAATCTAAGGACAGGTATCCACCCACCTTTGAAGTAAATTCTTGGGATAGACAAAGACCAAACATAGGAGGACCATCTATGATCACAGTTTCTTGTGGCATCATGATACTAGGGAAAGCAAATAGAGTTAAAGGAAGTGCTTTGATGACACCTACAATTTCAACTTTGTTCCCATCAAGTTGCATTACCCCCCTTTTCATAGCTTCATAATTGAGTCCTAAAGGTTCAACTATCTGTTTAGGCATAACTGTGGTGCTAGTGCTAGAATCAATCATAGCATTGTTCAATAACTTCTTTCTTATAATGAGAGTCAAGAAGAAGGGTTGGGGTTTTAACTTATCTCTAACCTCGACAGGGGATTCCTTTGTATTTTTTATAAAGACTTTAGCCGGTGGTATTTGATTAAAAACCTCTGCACTGACAAACTGCTCTGTTGGCGTTGTGTTGACCTCTTCTTGAAGCACCTTCTGTAATAGCGTCTTTTGCTCTGGGATAGATAGAATGTCCCATAGAGACACATTAGCGGATGACTTCTTCAACTGTTCTACCACATTAAAAGGTGAAAAACTCATAGGTTTCTGCTCCTTGTCTCTTGCTATAATAATTTTCTTTCGTGATTGAGATGGTGGCAGGGTAGTAGAAGTGCCAGGAATTTGATCGGAAGCACCTTTGAGTTGTAGGCTAGCTAGATGTGGAACAACTGACTTGCTGATAAGTCTCCTCTTTGAGCGCGTGCTATAATCAGATTGCACTTGTGATGTTTTGGATATGAATGTATCATTAGCAAACATTGTTTCTTCTTCCTCCATCTAGGAAAAAAGTGTGTGATCAAGAGCAATATTTGATTCTTGTTCTAAAGATATTCCTTGCATTTGTGTGGTAAGAACCACACTCTCCATTTGTGGTGAGGCATATATATAACCTCCGTGATCTATCACAGCACCTTGGCTACGTTGCTCCGCCACCTTTTGTTGCAAGTTTCCATGTGGATAGTTCTGGGGGATATGTGCATCGTTGCAAGGGAAGCACCACAGATTGATGTCATCAATGAGGTTGTTCTACCCTGCGGTTAATTCCCTACTCGAGCTTGGTGAAGCACTCATCAGCAAAGTAGGCATCGACACCATTTTGTTGGTTGTCGGAGTTGGTGGATTAGTGCAAGGCACACCTTGGTACTAATTCTGCTAATATGAGGACCGTGTGCCTTGATAGTTTTGATATGCAGGCTTTAGAGGCGTTGATTGGTTCCGCTTAAGAGTGGTTATATCATTTGCCATGGTCCGCAACATCTCTTTAAGGTTGCTCATTTCATCTTTGGAAGAACCTGATGTAGAGGCTACATTTTTTGGGGCTACTGCATATGTGTACATCGATTGGGGAGCTGCGGACATGCTAGTTGACATGACTTCATGTGCGAGAATCGATATTTCAAGAAATATCGGCATAATAGGTCGAGGAGGCAACTTTCCGCAATCTATCAAATGATTATCGGCTTTGATAGCAACACCATAAGCATCTAGTAGAGTAGCTCCTCCCAAAGAATTGATCATCATAGAAATGTCAGAATTGATGGACTTTAGATAAAATATGAATGCCAACTCAGGAGTCGGGCGTACAGTAACAGGGATCCTCTGCCAATTTGTGTGAAATCGGGAATTAAAGTCTATCAGAGCCTCTTGGGGGGCTTGTTTTATGATAGATAGTTGATAATATAGTGAAGAACGATCTTCATCATTTGAGAACCTCTCATAGAACGGATCTTCGAGCGCGTCACAGGTGTGAATAGTGCTATGTGACAGTGTTCGGTACCAATCCAGTGCCTTACCTTTAAAAGATGCAGCAATAAGCCTTAGAGCTACATTCTGCACTGTAATCCCATGTACCAGACACACGTCTACCACATCCTACAAATGTTCTGCGGGTGTTCTTGAGCCATCTCTAGTAAACTTGGGTATAGCTTTCATATCTGAAACCGGGATAGCACCCTAGACAACTAGTGCTACCAGGGCTGCTAGGGGACTTCCGGCATCCCATGCCATGTAATTTTTGTTGGCGATCAGTAACATGGTTAGAGGAACGGGTGGTGGGAGTGGAACGGTTACCAATTGATTTGCGGCTTGTACTGTTCCTAGTGGAGGTACTAGCAAATTGGGGTTTCCTGCGGTTTGGGATCTAGTTATAGGCCAATGACTCATACACCCTTCTAAAATGCAAATTCATTTAAGCTTGATCCCATCAAGCGTGCTAGAAAAATAATAAACTGTTGACACCAAAATTTGACGAGGTAACAGTGTCTTATGGGAAACTCAGTTTATGGGGGACCTTTTGCGCTAAACTGAGTGACCTCTGGGTTTTTAGAGAAGCCAGCTTCTTCTATAATGGGGGTTTGGAAAGGGAAAATGAAACATATATAATAAAATAAAGTCTAACCTAAGGAAATGCACCAAGACTTAATGATAGGTACAATAAATCACAAACCTAAGGGCCTGATTGGTGTTTTTGGTGTTCTAGAAAATTAGAAACTAAAGATTATAGCATAGACAATCCATTCATTGAAATAAAATAATATTGCATACATTCCTACTACCAGGAAGAGTCTTTAGACATGGTCTAGGTCAGCAAACTTGCACTCAACATATATAGAAGTTCTCAAATGAAATGTCCAGAAAATAAAAGCACAGTTTATAGTTTGATCAAATAGCATGAAAACACATAAAGGCCTAACATTTGGCATAGTTTGAGAGTCTTTGCAATAAAATAAAACAACAATAAAGGCCTAGTGTCTTTTTCCAAAACCATTGTTTCCTCCAAATTCTGGACCCTCTTCTCACAACAGAGAAAATTATATATAGTAGGAAAAACCCCACCGCTTCGAAGAGCAGTAACAGAAAATATTTCGCAATCCCCCAGCAATGATGCAAAAATCAGAATATTCCCCAAGCCGTTGCAACAAAAATGATTTGAAACCAAGCATACGGTCATTCCAGGCACAGGTGCATCCTCCGCAAATGATGGTGGTGGTCCCGGCAAGGCTTAATCAGACAAGTATCACCATCCCATGCAAATGATTATGACATGTAGTGGCCAATAGCATCATTCGGTTCGTCTGGTCTATCACCCAAAGATGAGATCCGTTGACTAGGCACATGGCAGCCTTTCGCTACCCGTATGAACCTCTCTCTCTCACCGCTAAAGACTTGCGCTAAGGCTACACATGTCGAATGGGTAGAGCACTTAACCAATAGTGGAGGGAATGACCACCAGCCGGGCACAAAAGAGACTCGTGGTAGCATTTCGCTGCCCGCGGCTGTTACTTCATCTCTACACTGAAATATTTGTGAATAGAAAACACGTAGCAAGAGTACACCGCAGATAACAATTGTGGGGCCTGCCAAACCTTTTTGGGAATGAGGGCTTCGTGGCACTCGAGTAGAGCCCAATGAGGTAGCAAGAAAGAATGATCAAAATTATCCCACAGCCATGACACGTGGAAACATAGCGGGGTTTCCCAGGATGCAAAAGGAATGCAGAAACTCGGGGTTGTGAGGAGTAGACACGTGGAGTGGGAGAGAAAAAATTAGATAAAAGGTCGAGTTGATCACTTGCGATGCACAGGCCGATGCATAGAGGAAAATACACCCGAAGGGAGCTAGTTAAATATTTATTAACAGTAATCAAACCTTGAAACGAAACAAAATAGCATGAAAGGAATGATGAATGAACAAACCTATGTCACAACTCACCAAACCCTTGAATGAACCTTGGAATGTAGATCTAAAACTAGCATGAAATGGCTTCAACGCATGTGGATCTTGATCTTGAAACTTGATTTGAAACAATGCCTTGAATGCTTGAATGGATCATGAACTCTATATCAACATATTAGCTCCAATAACATGCATGATGCAAGAAGAATTTGACATGACAATTGGATCTTGATTGCTGCAATAATTCTTCACTAAATATCTCTTGAATGCCTTGAAATTTTATTGATAATTCTCTCTTGAATATTCTTAGATTGCTTGAAAGTCTTAGATGAAACTTAGTGAAATGACCTTATAATTATAGATATGTAATATTAATTTCCTAAAATTCAAATAACACAAGCTAACATGTGAATATGGATTTGAATATGTTAAAATATCACCAAAAACATAATTTGAATTTAGATCCTAGGTCTAAGTGAGGACCCATTTTCCCATGGGTGAATGGGTCCTAGGTCACTCACCTAGAAAACACATTGCTTAATGAAAAGTATTATGTTTAGGAATTAATGTATGCTAGGTTTCCTCTTCAGAAAATGTAATTAGTTAGGCTTGGATTTCAATTAAAGGGTCCAATTAAGGAAAATTAACCTCAATTAATTAAGGGAGCCCTAAATAAGTGTGAAAGTGTAAAGGGTTACACTCTAAAACACTAAAAATAAGGCACAATTAAGTCCATTTTAATTAACAGGGCCCTAAACTTAATTTGAGTATGTAAAATACATATTACAACACTAAATTAAGGCATAATTAAGTTCATTTTAATATTTAATTCCTAATTAGGTGTGAAAATCTAAAGGGATACATTTTTCTAAACCACGGGTATCATACATAGTTACCAAAAAGGATATGATACTCATTAAAAAACAATAGGACTGTAGTATAAAGATAAATATGACAAGGGCATATCTAGAAAAGTGTGGACCAAGAAAGGGTAGTCAACAATCCTTGAGATAAAAGACAAGATTTCAAACCTATTAAGGGAGAATCCATGCAAAGGAAAATCAAGTTGATAATTAATAAGTAGATATGATAGTCCTTATGATTGTAATAAATTCCTTAGGGTAGTGACTTCATGGTAGAGGGTAACCACACATGGGTCACATTAAAGGAAGTAATATTTTCTCTTAAAGACAAAACAAGGGCATGAACTTCATCAGTAAGGAGGAAATTATGATGGAGACATGTTATAATATGCAAATAAAGATAGTTGAATAACTTTATTATTAAGTTGAAATTTCAAGACATTTGAGAAATTGCACTATATGCCATGAATGAGAAACTGATAATAAGAAAGGAACATGTTAGTCATAATAAAATCCAATGAAGATCATCAATGCTTACTCTTATGTATGATAAGAGAAATTTTTGAAAGAACAACCATTTCAAATTGTTCTAGTCCAAATGAAGGATGACAGTGAAATCTTGTGCAAAGGAGACAAAGGGACAGTAACCTCAACAAGGGTGAAATTCACCAAATAGGATAAAATGATAGTCATATCAAACATTGATAGACAAAGGATTTATGAAGATGAAACAATGGAATCAAGAGGATATCATGGTGATTCAAGATACCTTGTATGACACTCCAAAAGTGAAATACTGTGAGTGAACATAATACCAACTAATGAACCTGTGTAGCCTTATGATAGCCATAATCCTGAAAAAGAAGGAACAACAAGGTCTGATAGTGAAATCAATTAGAAGGAAGTATATAAGGATTAACTTTACATGATTTCAATGCATGAGATGGATTGTATAACTCCAAATTTTCTAATGAAATCCACCATCAAAAGGGTAATTGATCAAGAATATAGACCTAGGGTAGTCAATAATTAGACAATGATGGCATAATAAGTTGGACATGACTGAGATAAGAATATCACAAAAGGAAAAATTCAAAGGAAAGAAAATGCTCATGGAGATGTTTAAAAGGAAAATACTTATTCAAGAAAGAATAGTCACCATGAATTTTCAAGAAGATGATGCATGACTTTCCAAGATAGTACGGCAATTATTAAAAGATGGCAGTTCTATGGTCAATTAGAGGACAATCAAAGAAATGACATAGGAGAAAAACTTATAAGGCTGAGTTTTTGGATGAAGAGTAGAGTTTGAAGGTTATAAGATGGTCCTCACCAAATGAAAGTCAAGGTTTCTAGTGCACAAATCTAAGAAAGACAAGTTGGTGATAGTCATGAAGACTATGTATGTACATGTATGTATAGCGCTTTAAGGCCTTTTTGCATGGGCTATGATGAAGCTTAGAAGGGTAGCCATAGGTCAACCAAGCAAAGGTGATAATATTGAATGAAGGAAAGAGGTTACAAACCAAGTGATCTAGAAGGAGATAATAGCATGCCTGTGATGAACCATAGTGAAGAAGAGATGATGCAAAGAGTAGATTACAAAGTTGCATGCCTTAACAATCATAGAATTCATCAAGAATATTCTTGAGGATTTGATAAAGTTTATAAGAGTGCAATGCATAAATTAATAGTCCTAGAGTTATCCCATGCCACCTTGAAGAGCCAGTTGTCTTTAGATAACCCTATATGACATCATGCAAGGATATTCATAAGCTAATCACAAGTTGAGTGGCCCAAAATTTTAATTTGAATGTACCAATAGTCAGTTTTGCACCTGTTCAAAAACCTACATAGATATAACTTGATTTAAGAGGAGTTTGAAACCATGAGAATGTAGTTTGAGATAGTTTTGAGCCCTAAAATAAATGCTTGTTTTCCTTGTATGCCTAGAAACTTGAAGATATCATGCAAATTAATTGAAGGCAACTTTTCAATCAGCATCATGCATATTCTTTGAAGACCTACTCAAGTTTAGATGGGGCACATTTCAAGGGGCATTCAAGGAGTGTGAAGTCAAAGAGGTAAAATTCAACTCATCTCCTCCAATTTTACATGATTTGCAATTATTCCATAGGGAGTTACACATCCATAAAGCTCTCAAATCATCATACAAACGCAACCTCTTCCACAAAGAAAAATTTAGTTAAGATGGAGGTGGATTTCCATACAACCAAGCACTCAACTATTTTTGGAGTTAGTTCTTTCCATTCTTCTTTTTTCCTTATACAAGAGAAGAGATTGTATCTTAGCTTAAGGAGATATTTTTTAGTATAGAGAAATAACTTCATATATTTTCAAGTATATATTTCAAATTTTTACAAGAAAAACTCCTATTTTTTAATAAAAGTAATATGTTTCCTTCTCAAAATTCATGTGTTGAGTGTTATTATGAAGATTTGATCTAGTTTCTATGATTTTTTCATATTGAATCCTTGAATTATGTCTCATTTGAAAAAAAAAATTACACAAGAATACAAAAAACTCATACAAGTCATAGGTTGTGTGAATACTTTTATTAGTTATAGCTATGAAAATATATATTTTTGCTTCAATAAAACCTAAAATATAACCTTCCTCTGAAACATTGTTGTATGAGCTTGTTCAAAATTGAGTTGTGCATAGAATAGGGAAGATTTTTAGAGAAACTGTGGGTTGAAACATCAAGTAAAAGTCATTTAATCATTGGTGCATCACCTCCTATGATCAATTCATTTCATTTTTATTTCTTCTATCCTTTTCATCATCAAATCAGTCATTTATAGGAGGTTCATCTTCACCATATGAATCCCACAACTTGAAGATGATCCCATCTTTCATAAGATAGCTAAGTTTTACACTTAGTTAGGGTGAAATATTCATGACAACACAACCAAATTGTTGAAATACATGAACAAATTTGTCATGCCCTATCACATCATTATACCTACAAAGGAATTTATTTTTGTCTAGCTTGCCATTTAACAAAGGGATCTAATGTAGAATTGTAATTCTTTCATTTAGTATTTCATAAAGATAGGAAACATTATGATCCTTATGATAAAGTGAAGAAGAATATGTGAAGACAATATAGACAAAGGAGGGACATTGAGAAATTCCAAGAAAAATGTTACGATGAATAGGAGGTTAGAAAAAGGTTCTATTCAAGGTTACCCTTGGAACATATTAGAAAATATCAAATAATGATGGTACTTGACCAAGTTGAGGATAATGGTCTAAGTAGCTCAAGAGGGAGAATTAAGATAAATATCTAACAAACCTATCCCATTATCATATTTCTTAGAAGAAGAAGTTACAAATCTTGAGAAAATAATGAAGTTGGTGATGAGATTCACCAAAAGATGGGTAGAAGTTCAAACTTTTGTTTTAATGGATAAAGGCATAGAGTTAACATTTGATTTCACAGAAGAAGAAAATGTATCTTCAAAAGAAGAGGAAACTTCCAAGGATAAATGTGAAAATCTAGAACAAGTTGAAGGGGAGATGGCCTTCACTTCTTCAAAAACAAAAAGAGAAGATGAAAGAAAGAAGAAAGGTAAAGGAGAGATACAGCCACTGGTAAAACCAAGAGTGTATAAAATAAAGGGTGAAATTTCATAAAGGATTGTTGCAAAGATGGTTGTCATTGCACCAAAATATTGATGTATTAATGCCCAATACAATCACCAGAGTTAATGAATCCATGGGAGGTGGTCAAGACATGTCACGAACCTAAGCTTTGTGTTGCACAACACAAGGAGACCAAGGGTGCACACCTTGCAACAATCCCCCCAGCACAAGCGAGGGGTTCAAACCCATGCCCCAATATCTGATACCAATTGTTGCAAAGATAGTTTTTGTTGCACCAAAAGATTGACCTACTAATTCTCAATAAAACCACCAGAGTTAATGAATTCACGAGAGGTGATTAAGCCATGTGATGAACCTGAGCGCTGCATTTCACAACACAAGGATACCAAGGGTGCACACCTTGCAACAAGGACATAGAAAAGAAACAACCCAATAAAATTAAAAATATTAAGAAGACTACTTCTACTAAACAACCTCATGTTTCATCTCCACCTCTAGATAACATTCCTCCTCCCACTTATCCTACCACTTTTTCTTCCCCTAAGACCACAACACATTCCACTTCCACTACTTCTATTTCCCAAAACACCATACCTACCATCACAACCACTTCATCTATCTCTAACATTCCTATTTATATTACTTTCACTACTTCCATTTCACCTATTGATATTGATTCATCACCTAATGTTTTAGTGCAACCTTTTTCTTCTTCATCTTCACCTTCATTCTCATTACCACAATACACCATGTCCATTATTTCATCTATCACTCCATCCATTTCTTTTCCCTCCACTTATTTTGATCTACCGCAATCCTTTATTTCTCAACTTTTTCATGTTCCCAAGTAGGTGCTTGTCTTAGTTATTTTGGAGAAAAACAAAGCATTGTTAGATTAGATTGTGGGAGGAACTTCAATTTCTACTTCCCAAAAGATCCTTGAACCTCGTTAGAATTTGTAGTTTTCATTGATGTCAATAATTCTTTTTTGTTGCATTGATTTCAACCTATGGAGATGCTTTGATTGGTCACATTATATTGTCATTAGTAGTATCACTGATGTAAACCTCTAATGTTGCCTTGATATGCATGTGTGTGGTTGAATTGTTGTAGTACATTTGGTTTAGTGGTGATGGGGAATTTTTCCAGATGATGAGAATGTGTTTATGGTGCTTGGTTTCAAATTTATTTTGAGAAAATTTGAATAAAGAGGAAACAATATGGTGAAGAGTGCTCAATATGACAAAGTGGTGTTTACTATTTTTCTCCGCATTTCTTCATGGCTGAAGATCTGCTTATGTGGTTTATATATGTTTCTTAGAGGTGTTCCAAGGTGTTATATCTAGAGTTTCATGTTTTGGATCATTGTATACAAAAAAAAAAATTCACCAGTGTGTGAATTGTGTAAGCAACATTGTCTAAGAGAAATGGTTTTTTTCCACTGTGTGAGTGAAATATTGGATCAATTTAGATAAAATCAAACACATATTAATAAGACATTAAATCAAAAAGCTGAAAAGGAAACATAATATGCAAACCGTAACAACTTCCCGAAACTGTCTTATCTTCCTCTAACTTCAGCGTTTTGTTCATTTCTAGATAGCTCTCAGATTAGCAGATCAAGCTCAACAAAATGACAACTAAAGAACGGGATTTAAAATGAAAACTATGCTAAACGAAAAGCTATGCTCAGATGAGAAGATTGTTGTGATATTGAAACTGATATAAATGCATAAGCTAATTTCCTGTATCAACGTAGATATGCATAGGTGTGCAAAAGTGAGTGCGTGCATGTAAATGTGGATGATTATGCGTAGTGTAACCAAAATCTTGGATTTGCGCCAGAATTTATAGAGTTTTCGAATGGATTTGATTGGCTGATTTGATCGACGGTCCGGATTAAGCTTATTCGAACAGACGGCGGGAGATTTTCGAAAGTGGAAGAGAAGGATGGAAGGTTTCCCTTTTCTTTCAATTTTCGTCATTGAGTTCCGAAGGGAAACTTCCATTTTGAAGGATGAGATGGGAATTTGGAAGAGTGAGTTAGCACGAGTTAGAAATTAAATAAAATATATTTATTTAATTTGGAAGTGGAGATGAAAATGGAAACCTACATAATTAAATAACTCATATTTAATTATATTTAAAAATGAAATTAGGGTGAGGAAATATTAAATAAAATATTTAATATTTTAATTCGATTATGGGATGGAGAATATTCCATTATTCAAATATTCAAAAATATTCAAACTTTAGAACCAAATGATAATTAAATATAAATAGATTATGAAAATTTATTTAATTTAATCAAGCGAAAGATAAAAGGTGAGATGAAGAAGATATCCCATTATTTAAATATTCAAAATATTTAAACTCTAGAATAGGATGATAATTAAATATAAATAAATTATAAAAATTTATTTAATTTAATCAAGCGAAAGGTAGAAATGTTAGTATTTAAATAAAATCATTTATTTAGTTTAAGGTAGAAGAATTTAGAAGATGAACGATATAAATAAATAATTAAATTTATTTATATGTAGATGACATTAGAGGAATTAATTAAATAAATCATATTTAATTAATTAACAAGCTTAATCATGACCATTTTTAGACGTATACATTTTTCCCCTCTTTGAAGTGATGTGTAAAACACATTGCTTCAAAGAAAATAAGATTTTGCCCATGATGTGCTTTCGATGTTTCTGCTGATATGCCCCCTCGGGAGGTAAATTACGAATGAGAGTGATTTAGCTTGGATAAATGATGAAAAGAATGTCCCATTTTGAAAAAAAAAAGTCAAAAAGGCCCTAAACTTACCCTTGGTTGACCTTTAAAAGGTAAAAAGGTGAAAAGACAAGTCATTTGCACTTTTGACTTTAGTGAAAACTATAGCTCTAAGAGTGACACTGCGACATGGAGATCCCTTACCATCACCATCGATTTGAGAGATCTCGCAGATATCAAAGGCCAGTAGCATATGGACCACCGGTGAGTTGATCGAGCCTCCTGTACTTTCAAAATTTTCCATTTTGAATCGTTATTTTTTGTTTTTCTGCGGATTTTGATTTAAAATTTATGTTTGTGCGTATATAGAATAGTTTCGATGCGCTTTCGAAAAAAATAGGCGCGCTTAAGGTAGAAACAAACGTGCATAGAGCATAAATGTTAAACAACCAGGGTAAAATCAATGTGGCGCATATAGGTGGGATAAAAAAATTTAGGGGTAGAGCGCTTATAGGGAAAACAGGCGCACATATAGGGAAAAGCGCATCCAGTAAAAAGATCGGCGCATATGATGAGTAAAGTGGCACATACGGGAAAACGCGCATAGGGGGTCTGTTTGTGTGCATCTGGCAAAAAGAATGGCGCATATGGGATTTAGCGCATCCTGTAAAAAGAATGGCACATATGGTAAACTAGGCAGAATTGATGTTTTGATAATAGTAACATGAAAATGATGATTTGTATTGCTTCATTGGTCAATAGATAGGAAAATTGTCATGTGATCATGCTGGTATGGATAAAAATGATCAAATGATTGATTGATAACTTTGCTTCTGAGGGTAGAAAACAAAGAGTAGATGATTGATAACTTTGCGTTCCATGAAGGAAAAACAAAGAGTAGAGTGAACTGATAACTTTGCTTCCTAGAGTAGAAAACAAAGAGTAAATGATTGGTATGATTTCTAATAAGTTTGCTTTCTACGATAGAAAACAAATAGTGATTAATTGTAGAACAGATGTGATATGATATCCAGCTAGATAGATTTGATTTGATTTGATTGATAGGACTGATTGTGTGATATGGGTCGTTGATTTGATGTATTGATATGAGTCATTGATATGGGTCACTGATAGATATGAGTCTGATTGATGTTGTTTTAAATGATTGATATGATTCTGATGAATTATCATTGTGATGAAAATAAGAGGTTTTCAAAAACCTCCAGATTAGAGAGCGACATTCAGCAAGTTGGGATAGGATCCCTGAGTTGACACCTGCTGACATAGCGTTGATTGATACATGCGGTTTGAGATCCTTGTTGGCGATACCACCAATTAGGGTCAATAGAGGATTGTTGACGGCACTTGTAGAGCGATGGCATTCGGAGCACAACACCTTTCACATGCCGACCGGTGAGGTGACAGTGACTCCTGAGGACGTCTACAGGATCCTAGGTATTCCTGTTGTTGGTGCCCTTGTGTATTACGATCACAAGGAGCTGGGGGGATGGATGCTTTGAGGAGGGTGTACAGAGACGCACAGATCATTGGGTACTGGGTACCATGGGCAGACTTTCATGGATATCTTGCCTTGCCGGCAGTTTTGGGTGCATTCATTGGAGGTCTCCTTTGTCTGGATCGCCGGGTAAAGGGATTATTAGTGGGATGGGGCAGGATTCTGGAGTAGATGTTGCTACAGCCATGAAGATATGCCTGGGGTAGCTACATGCTAGCACATCTCTATCATGATTTGCACCAGGTAGTATACAGAGGATCGTCCAGTTTTTCATGCGGGGTTACAGTGCTATAGATTTGGGCATGGGAGCACTTTGTTGTGACGAGACCGGTGTGCCCCAAAGTTAGGCCACCAGGTAGGCCTTACATATATACGTATGCGATGTTCCTTACCCAGCCCAAGCTGGGCAAGGTGGATTACTGGAGATGACTGTTGGATGACATGGACACAGTCGTATGGCGACCGTATCTTGATTGTGAGCCATGGGTCACAGATGATATAGAGATGTCGTACGTATGCATTCCATGGTTCCTGATAGGGAGGACTCCCTTCATTTTGGAGAGATTTTTGGCATTACGGGTACAAAGGCAGTTTGGGTTTATGTAGGGGATGCCACAGCGGGTTGCACACTATGCTTGGAGTAGAGATGAGGCCGGATGGGGGCCGTGTATTTCTTATCAGGCCGCATATATAGAGTTTTTTGCATTAGCACCTGAGGTATGGGTGGACAGGCGAGACATTATGGATGTTGCGATGTCTGATGAGTACGCGGCCTATTTCCACACACATCCATTTCCACGATTTACCAGTCCTGATGAGCCAACACCTATTTTGGTAGCACCACAGCCAGGGGCAGTGAGATAGGAGGATGTGGCTGGCGGTGAGTAGGGAGTAGTTGGAGGAGAGGAGGTGGAGAACAGAGATGAGGAGGATAGCTCAGATGATGATGATGGAGATGATGGTGGGGAGGAGGGACAGGTGCTAGGGAGGTTGAGGCTGGATGTTCTGAGGGGTGTCTAGATTATGCGATGGCCGAGGACAAGGATTGGGAGACGGACAGTGATCCAGATGGCATCCTCCTCTCAGCAGGGACAGATAGCCACTCTTCAAGCTCAGGTGCAGACACTATAGGGGCAATAGGGATAGATAGCCACTCTTCAGGCTCAGGTGCAGACACTACAGGGGCAGCAGGGATAGTTGTAGAGTCAGTTGGGGTAGGCACAGGGATTTATTGTGCAGCTACATGCACAGCTAGCACAAGCTTAGGCACAGGCACAGGCACAGGCACCTGCCCCAGGCCCACAGTTAGCCCAGGTGATTACAGAGAGAAATGCATTCAGACAACGGGCGGTAGAGGCTGAGGGCGTGGCTCAGAGACTGATGGGCACCATAGAGAGTACATCACTGCGGGATGCCATTGCAGAGGGTATGGAGATGGCATTTTTGTATTTTTTCAGGACTTTTTCTTATTTTTTTAGGACTCTCTATTGGGATTTTTTGTATTTTTTCAGGACTTTTTTAATTTTTTTTTTTTTTCAAGACTTTTTTGATTTTTGTATTTTTTTTAGAACTTTTTTGATTTTTTTATTTTTCAGGACTTTTCTGATTTTTGTATTTTCTTTTCAGGACTTTTTCTGATTTTTTGTATTTTTTTTTATGACTTTTTATGATTTTTTGTATTTTTTCAGGACTTTTTCTGATTTTTTATGTGGGCACCATTTTATGTGTGAGTGAAATATTGAATCAATTTAGATAAAATCAAACACATATTAATAAGACATTAAATCAAAAAGCTGAAAAGGAAACAGAATATGCAAACCGTAACAGCAGCTTCCCGAAACTGTCTTATCTTCCTCTAACTTCAACGCTTTGTTGGTTTCCAGATAGCTCTCAGATTAGCAGATCAAGCTCAACAAAATGACAACTAAAGAACGAGATTTAAAATGCAAACTATGCTAAATGCAAAGTTATGCTCAGATGAGAAGATTGCTGTGATATTGAAACTGATATAAATGCATAAGCTGATTGCCTGTATGAACGTAGATATCCGTAGGTGTGCAAAAGTGAGTGCATGTGTGTAAATGTGTATGATTATGCGTAGTGTGCCGCTGGGGGTTGCACACTATGCCTGGAGCAGAGATGAGGCCAGATGGGGGCCGTGTATTTCTTATCAGGCCGTATATACATATTTTTTTGCATTACCACCTGAGGTATGGGCGGACAAGCGAGACATTGTGGATGCTGGGATGTCTGATGAGTACACACCCTATTTCCACACGCATCCATTTCCATGATTTACCAGTCCTAATGAGCCAACACCTATTTTGGTAGCACCACAGCCAGGGGTAGTGAGACAGGAGGATGTGGTCGGCGGTGAGTAGGGAGTAGTTGGAGGAGAGGAGGTGGAGAGCGTAGATGAGGAGGATAGCTCAGATGATGATGATGGAGATGATGGTGGGGAGGAGGGATAGGTGCTAGGGAGGTCGAGGCTGGATGTTCTGAGGGGTGTCCAGATTATGCGACGGCTGAGGATAGGGATTGGGAGACGGACAGTGATCTGGATGGCATCCTCCTCTCAGCAGGGACAAATAGCCACTCTTCAAGCTCAGGTGTAGACACTACAGGGGCAGCAGGGACAGATAGCCACTCTTTAGGCTCAGGTGTAGACACTACAGGGGCAGCAGGGACAGATAGCCACTCTTCAGGCTCAGGTGCAAACACTACAGGGGCAGCAGGGACAGTTGCAGAGTTAGCTGGGGTAGGCACAAGGATTTATTGTGTAGCTACAGACACAACTAGCACAGGCTCAGGCACAGGCACAGGCATAGGCACAGGCACCTGCCCCAGACCCACAATTAGCCCAGGTGATTACAGAGAGAAATGCATTCAGACGACGGGCGGTAGAGGCTGAGGGCATGGCTTAGAGACTGATGGGCACCGTAGAGAGTGCGTCACTGCGGGATGCCATTGCACAGGGTATGGAGATGGCATTTTTATATTTTTTTAGGACTTTATCTAATTTTTTATATTTTTCAGGACTTTTTTTGGTTTTTATCATAGAGAGTGCATCACTGCAGGATACCTGTAGTTCTGTAATTCTCCATTCCAGTGCTATTTTGAGCCCAGTGATTAATGCTTCATATTCGGCTATGTTGTTGGTGCATGGAAACATCAGCCTATATGATCGAGGAATGGTGTGTCCTTGAGGGGTGACAAAAAGTATGCCTGCCCCCGATCCATGTTGAGTAAAAAAACTATCAAAATATAGAGACCATGGTTGTTTAGAGTCTGCAGTAAAAACATCAGCATCTAGAAATTCAATGTGCAGAGGATGATCTGCCTATAATGGTGCTTCAGCTAGTTGATCAGAAATAACTTGTCCTTTGATGGCCTTTCGGTCGACATAATGAATGTCAAATTCACTCAGAATCATTACCCACTTTGCTAACCTTCCTGTCAATGATGCTTTGCTTAACAAATACTTGAGTGGATCAATCTTTGAAACCAGATTGATTGTATGGGTTAGCATGTAATGCCGAAATTTTTGTGAAGCAAAGACCACTGCCAGGCAAGCCTTCTCAATAGAAGTGTAGTTGAGCTCATGACTTGTTAATGTTCTACTAATGTAGTAGATTGCACGTTCCTTTCCTATAGAGTCTTCTTGTGCTAGCAGTGCCCCCAGAGATGTTTCTGTTGCAGCAATATATAAGATTAGGGGTTTTTTTGGATTTGGTGGTATGAGAACTGGTGGAGTCATTAAATACTCTTTGATTTGTTGAAAAGCCAATTCACATTTGTCATCCCACTTGAAAGGAACATTTTTATGAAGTAGATGTGTGAAAGGAAAACTTTTGTCAGCCAATTGTGCAATGAAGCTTTGTATAGACTGCAGTCGTCCCTGTAGTGATCTCAACTGGCTGATGTTCTTTGGTGGAGGAATTTCCATGATTGCTTGTACTTTTGCAGGATCTACTTCAATGCCTTTTTCTGAAACAATGTACCCCAAGAGTTTTCCAGATTTGACCCCAAAAACACATTTCTTAGGGTTAAGACGAACCTTGAATTTCTCTAATCTTGCAAATATTTTGGATAATATTTCAAGATGTCCTTCTCTAGTGTATGATTTTTCCAATATGGCATCCACATAATCTTCCATGAAAACATGCATCATGTCATGAAAGATTGTAGTCATGGCTCTTTGGTAGGTAGCCCCAACATTCTTTAGACTGAAAGGCATGACGTTCCAACAATAAGTTCCCCATGGCCATGTGAAAGTTGTTTTCTCCTAGTCTTCAGGTGCAATCTTGATTTGGTTGTAGCCAGAAAAACCATCCATTAATGAATACATGGCATGGCCAGCTGTGAGATCAACTATGGTGTCAATATTTGGTAGTGGGAAGTCATCCTTAAGACATGCTTTATTAAGATCTCTAAAATCTGTGTATATTCTGATAGTTTTATCTGGCTTGGATACAGGAACAATGTTGGAAATCCATTCGGCATAATCGATTGGTCTTATGAAGCCCACATCAAGGAGTTTTCTTAGTTCTTCCTTAACCAATAGTGCAACATGAGGGTGCATCTTTCTAATTTTTTGTTTTGCCGGCTTGGCCCCTAGTTTGATAGACAGGTGATGCATGATAAGATCAGGATCAAGACCAGGCATGTCAGCATAAGACCACGCAAAACTGACTTGATTTTCTTTCAAGAATTCCATAAACTCTAGTATTTCTTTTTTTGTCATTGATGTAGCTAACTGTAAAATCCTTGGTTTATCAAAAGTCTCAAGATTGACAGCATTTGTAGGTTCAATCAGAATAGGCGATCGCTCATGGTAGTGCTTCGGGAGAGTGTCAAGATTCCCATCATCTGGTGCCTCAAAGAGGTTTTCACCATCTAATACGCTCTTTATTTTATCTTTTGTTTGATCTAATACTACCAGATTCTGGTTTTCACCATTAGATCTTTCTTTTTTATTTTTATTTTTGCAGCTAGGAGACTTGACACTCTCCTGATCAAAAACTCTATGTCAAAAATCGTTGGTGGAACAATCATTTGTATCATCTACGCAAAGGAAGTTTACAATAGCTTCGTCACTTGGGAACATAGGTATATCGATAGGTTTGGTTGAATCCCAATCAATGAGATCAGGATAAATTAAAGATATGGGATTGTCAGGTTGTGTGAAATTGGCTATGGTTATAGTCATAACGGAGTGGTCCGTAGGATCCGAGGTATGAGGTGGGTCAATGATGATACTGTCCTCATGATAATCTTGTTTGTTTAGATCTGATTCAGTATCACTAGAATCATAGTCCACTTGTGGTTCAGATTCTTATGGTTGGGACCTTGAACCTTGACCTTCAATTAGAGTTGGGGCATACTGGTGTATTACATCAACCTCTTTATCTCTCCAAAACTCATCATTGTAAATGGTGTCCCATTCATATTCAGCAGAGTCGGTGTCAGAATTATTTTCCAAGAAGTTATGAACTATTGCCAAACATGCTTCTTGTGGATCTGAGCCTTCTTGCAATGCAAAGACAGTGCCATGCAGTTGTTTGGATGTGCTTTCTTTGGAGTGAGTATCATAACCTAATCCAGTTTTCTCTTTTGCAGCGAGTTCGCAGAGATGAATGGGTTCAACTACTCCTTCCTTCCTTTTTCCGATAGGCCCTTCATCATAGCCCATATTTTGCATGATTGAATACCCTTTTCCATATTTTTCCATGGGTAATTTGACATTAGAGACTGCTTCATCTTCATCTTTATAGAGCCAATTTAAAATTTCTGTATCCTCAGAATTTTCCATGGGGAATTTTTCTTTGATGAATTTTCCATTAAATTTTGTAATTGGCTCTATTGGTGTTTGCTTTGATGTTGATGCTACTGATATTTGATGTTCCCTGATAGACAGTTGTCCATGCGATCGAGGTGATGTAGGTAAATTGGCAAGAAAAAGAGAGTATTCTCCCACTCCATGATCCTTGAATTTCATCTTTTTGTCAAAACTATTGGTCAATTGACTAATTTTTGTGTCAATCTTTAGAGAAGTCCTAGCATGAGCTTCTCGATTGTTAGGGACCAAAGTATCTTGACTAGCTTTCATGTTGGCACAAGTTTGGATATTGGAATTATCAGCTGATATTGTAATTTCCTTACCATCATAAGGAAACTTTAGACATTGATGATAGGTTGATGGGACAACTTGCATTTCATGGATCCAAGGACGACCCAACAAGATGTTATATGCAAGATCATGGTCCAGTACTTGATAGAAAGTATTCTTTATGACAAGTCCCACTCTGATTGGCAGCATGATTAGACCTTTGGATGCTCTTTCTTCATCATCATAAGTTTTTATGGTAATCTTTCTTTTGAAATCAATGGAATCTTTAGAAAATCCTAAAGCTTTAACCAACTTCATAGTACAGATGTTCAAACCAGCACCTCCATCTATTAGAACTCATCTGATATGAAACTTGTGAACCATGACTTCTAAGTACAATGATGAATTGTGGGGATGAGTTATGGAAACGTCATCTTTTTTAGAGAATGAAAGGCAAGTGGGTGAGGAAAAATGTCCTACCATGGCTTGAAATTGATTCACATCCAAATCAGTTGATACATTAGTTTCAACGAGAGCTTTCTCTAGAATTTCCTTATGGGCTGGGGAAATCTTCAATAGTTCCAGGATAGAAATTTGAGCAGGGGTTTTTGAAAGTTGGTTGACCAAATCATATTGATGTTGAGGTGGAGGTTCAGTGGTTTTTGAAGAGGTGCCTTTTAAGACAAGTTTAGATTGCACTCTTGTTGTTGCGTTGAATTCTCTATATTCCACCTTCTTGTTGACTTTAATGACATTCACCCGCTTGTCGTCTGTGTAGAGATGGTTGATTATATGATCATCATTGATATGATTCACATTTTTTCAGAAGACTCACCCTTTTGATAATTAGGAAATGGATTGCGGAATGCTTGGTGGTCTGCGTTGGTTTGTTGATTTCCTTCTATTGTGATGATGTCATTGTCGATCAACTCTTGAATGGAATTCTTCAAGGCTTGGTAGTTGTTTGTACGATGAACTTTACACCGATGATAATCACAATAGTATGCCTCATTCCATGATGGAGGCTTTACACTGGGTTCATAATTCCGTTGAGGCGGTAAAGTAATGAGATTTTTGGCCATCAACTCTTTCAATGCGGATTCCAAAGATTGTCCCAATGAAGTGAAATTTCTTCTATTCGAGAAGAATGAAAATATTTGTGGGTTTGAATTCGAGGTGTTCCCTAAGGAATTGTGATTGTTATTGGTTCCTCGGTAACCTTGGTTATTGGAAGTCCCTTGATTGGGAGTAGAGTGTGGATTTGAATTGTTCCTCGGAGGAGGAGGATTATTTTCGTGATTTGCAATCGAGTTGACATTGTTGTTGCGAGTGTTTGGAGCACTAAGGATAAATGGTTTCGTCGAAGCATGATTTGCATCAACAACACCATCATTCACCATATTTTTGTTGCGAGTCCAAAATTTGGACTTGTCTTGATTATTATGATGGTTGGGTGAGCTAGGATTTTCTTTGTCATGTTTTATTATGCCTCTTTTGACCAGAGCATTTTCAATGGTTAAGGCATCTTCAATCATTTTCTCAAAAGAAGAAGGACAATGTAAGTTCAAGTGATAGCTCATTTCTAAATTTAAACTGTTGATGAAAGTAACCATCTTTTCCTTTTCAGGAACAGGACGTGGATATCTGGCGAACATTCTTCTCCATCTCTGAAGAAACGTAATGAAAGACTCGCCAGGTTTTTTTGCCACTTTGCAAAGATCTATCATGGTGATCTGGTGTTGTATGTTGTAGGTATATTGTACTATGAATAGGTTGATCAATTCTTCAAACGTCCTAACGGGAGGTGTAATCTTAGATAGCCATTCCATAGAGTGTACTCCAAGGATCCTAGGAAACAATCACAGCAAATAAGTGTCTTCATGAGCGAATTCCAATGTCATGTCCCTGAAGTCTCTAACGTGATCGATTGGATCCGTTTTCCCATTATAGTGATCAAATTTTGGCATTTCACAATGCTTGGGAAAAGGGATCATGTTTAGACTTCGGTCAAAAGGATAAGGACAAATATCCTCCAGAGTGTATTTCTTTGTGGTTGTTCCCCCTTGTAACTCTCTAACTTGTCCTTGAAGTGCCTTGATTTGTTGGGTCAAGGCACTAAGATCTGAAAGGGGTGTCTCTTCAGGTTTGTTTTTCAAGTTTTCAGTGTCAAAGTCATGAGACAATTTAGCCCCTTGTTCGGGTAGATAACGAAAATACTTTTCCTTATCTTGCTGCAAGATCTTTTCAATGGATTTATGGAATTTTGGATCTTGTTCAGCCTCTCTAAGACGTTCCTCATCTTGTTCCTCATCACTATCTATCTGTGTCTTGTTCATTTCTTTGTATTGGTGGAACGGATTTTCTTCTCTGTTATATGTATCTTTGTCAAAAAGTGGGTTACGATTCATGATATAAAGAGGATTGCTTCTTTCACCCTCTTCTTGAATGCTTTGAGTATGTCCTTCTTGTTGAATTTCGTCCTTCAATTTATTGAATTGGGATCTTGTGAAGATAGGCATATGTTTTTGGAAAATTCTTCTAAGCTTAGATCCTAGTTTTTGACAAGTGCGATGGTGATGATATCTTGATCTAATAAGATATGGAATCTTATGATATGATCAAGGATGCTCCTAACTTATTGATTGTGGCTTCCAATTGATGAAGGATTTCAGAATCCTGTTGGGGAAGTTGAACCAAAAATTAGAAAGTTGTTTGAGAGATGCACTCTTAAAGTTTTGATCTTTGTTTTCGAAGAAAGGTTCCAAAATCAATGAAGGATTTGATTGGGATGTGAAGGATACTCTATAGAAGGTTGTGGTATGTTTTCAAATTCAAGAGGTTGATTATGATTATGCCATTGTGACAGAGCTAATCTCTGATAATAAGCTCGAGAATCTAAGGGATCTACAACATATTCATCAGTGAATCCTCTAACAAAATCCTGATATCTATGAAGAAATCCTTGATAGTGAAGCAAGACTTGTTGACTTTTGTACAATAATTTTCTCTTTTACAGTGTTTTCTTGTATCCTAATGGTTTCTTGGGTTTTTTTATTCTCTTAGACAATGATTTATTGGGAAACTTTGTTGACTTCCAATCTCTAAGCATGGGAAAAGTGTTGGGAATGTTTTCAAATCAATGATATGAAAAACTCTTGAGTGGATTTCAGTTGTTGTTCTTCATGTTCCTTTTGGATGATCTCTTTATCTGAATTAATGTAATGGAAGACATAACCAACATTTTTGAAAACAGTTGTTCTTAAAGCCCTATACTAACATGAAGTGTTTGATCAAGAAAATGATTTTCATCAAATGTTTCCACAAGTTTTCCACATGAAAGACAATTTAGACAGACTCACTCTTAAATGCTCAAGTAGGTCATTCTAGTAATCAATAGCCCACATCTTAGAACTGCATCGACTCACACAGCTGTGTCACCCCCGAAGGGGCGCTCGTGTTTTTGTCTTTTCTAGGCGCATACTCAGAGTTACGGAAGTGGATACCGGATCCCCTAAGAAAACGGTCCTTGGTAGTTATATGGTGAGTGTCTTGGGGGTAGATTCTTCCCTCCCCTTGCATTGTGATTATTAGAATGTTCGAAAACTGACTTCGGCTGGCCACTACACTAGGTTCGTAGTAAGGATTTTCGTTTGGTGCAGCAATAATAAACTCCCTCAGGAGACCTCCCAACCTTTAGAACAAAGGTTTTGGGGATGGTTATCTTGCACACTACCGGCAAAAGAGGGTTTCCCCAGATTTGCTTTAAATTTTATAGTGGGGTGGAATAGCCTGGCTTTGGCTTGAACCCACTTGAGTCATTCCCGTAGGGTGAGTAATTTTTCCCACTACGGCAGGCTCTCTAAAGGATGTAATTGAAACAATAAAATTGCATGAAAATTAAAAAGGAAAGTCTGGTATTCTGATCGCCTAGTTAAGGGGAGAGCATAGACCTATTGCCATAGTCAAAGCAAGAAGATGTTCTTTTTAAGTTCCAAATCACGATGATCTAATCTAAGTGAAGATATTACTTCACCAAAAATAGATTGTTCAATTTTAACTGCAAAAATCATTGTTTGGTGACTATCCTAGATTGTTTCATTTTATTCAGATGTGGCTACCCTAGGATTGCTTCATTTTAAAATTCTGAAAAAGAAAAAAGAATTATGTCTGCGGAAAGCGTCAAACTCATAATTCTGTATTTTTGGTTACAGTCTATATGTGCCCGAATAGAAGCTATATGCGCCCAAAGATATATGCGCCAGAACAGAGACCATATGCACCAGAACAGATGTTGTATGCACCAGAACAGATACTGTATGCGCCTAAACAGATGCTATATGAGCCAGAACAGATGCTAAATGCGCCTAAAGAAAGATTTAAATGCTTAAAAATTTAGTGTGCTAAAAGAAAGGCTCTATATGTGCGCAAACATTTACTCTATGTGCCTAACTAGTCACGGGATGCGCCTAAACAGTCACGGGATGCGTGTTAACAGTTACGGGATGCACCTAAACAGTCAAGGGATGGGCTCCAAAATCCTGCAAAATAAAAGGTTAAAATCCCCGTATGTGCGTCAGAAAATTTTGAATGTGCCTAAACGCCAAATTTTTCCCGAAAAGTTGATTCCAGAACGCAGAAACTGTCAACAGAAACTTGCAGAAAATGTTAAATTTGTGGGTTCGAGCCCCACGGTGGGCGCCATTTTATGTGTGAGTGAAATATTGGATCAATTTAAATAAAATAAAACACATATTAATAAGATATTAAATCAAAAAGCTGAAAAGGAAATAGAATATGCAAACCGTAACAATAGCTTCCCGAAAACGTCTTATCTTCCTCTAACTTCAGCATTTTTTTGGTTTCCAGATAGCTCTTAGATCAGCAGATCAAGATCAACAAAATGACAACTAAAGAATGAGATTTAAAATGAAAACTATGCTAAACGCAAAGCTATGCTAAGATGAGAAGATTGCTATCATATTGAAACTGATATAAATGCATAAGTTGATTGCTTGTATGAACATAGATATGCGTAGGTGTGCAAAAGTGAGTGCGTGCATGTAAATGTGGATGATTATGCGTAGTGTAACCAAAAGCTTGGATTTGCGCTGGAATTTATAGAGTTTTCGAATGGATTTGATTGGCTGATTCGATCGACGGTCTAGATTAAGCTTGTTCGAACGGACGGCGGGAGATTTTCGAAAGTGGAAGAGAAGGATGGAAGGTTTCCCTTTTCTTTCAATTTTCGTCATTGAGTTTCAAAGGGAAACTTCCATTTCGAAGGATGAGATGTGAATTTGGAAGAGTGAGTTAGCACGAGTTAGAAATTAAATAAAATATATTTATTTAATTTGGAAGTGGAGATGAAAATGGAAACCTACATATTTAAATAACTCATATTTAATTATATTTAAAACTGAAATTAGGGTGAGGAAATATTAAATAAAATATTTAATATTTTAATTCGATTATGGGATGGAGAATATTCCATTATTCAAATATTCAAAAATATTCAAACTTTAGAACCAAATGATAATTAAATATAAATAGATTATGAAAATTTATTTAATTTAATCAAGTGAAAGATAAAAGGTGAGATGAAGAAGATATTCCATTATTTAAATATTCAAAATATTTAAACTCTAGAATAGGATGATAATTAAATATAAATAAATTATAAAAATTTATTTAATTTAATCAAGCGAAAGGTAGAAATGTTAGTATTTAAATAAAATTATTTATTTAGTTTAAGGTAGAAGAATTTAGAAGATGACGATATAAATAAATAATTAAATTTATTTATATGTAGATGACATTAGAGTAATTAATTAAATAAATCATATTTAATTAATTAACAAGCTTAATCATGACCATTTTTATACGTATACATCCACATTTCTCCATGATGAGGTTTCTAGACTTGAAGATTTGAAGGTGTGCTTATATTGCTAGTATCTATCTTTTATGAGTTTTTTCTATTTTGGTGCTCTGCAATGTTGGATTCAAGTGTTCTAGTGTGTGGAAGGTTAACACGTTGTGCATAATGAATATTTTCTTCTGGTGTATGATGCTACAAAGTAGTTGTTGGATTTTAGGGTGTTGATGGAATATTCTATATTGTGTTAAAGTGATGTGTGTTTTTTTTATTCATCTTTGGATCAAAGGAAGTGTGTACTTAATTGTTTAATGGTGTCAACGCAAGTTTGGTTGACCTTGGGTGTTCACACTAATTATGGACGTGCTTTAGTGTTTGTGGAAGCATAGTGTGGTGTGTTTATGTGGATTTAGGTTTGAGTTAAGGTGTGATGTGGTTTGCCTTCATTCCTTTCCACAATAGGAATATTTTAGAGCCAACCTAATTTGAATTTTCATGTTTGAGGTGCATAAGTGACCTTGTTTATTGATTTCAAGGTTGAAGACATTATAAATGTGTGATGAATTGATGGAGGAAACAAGAGTGAAGTATGTAATGCAAAGAATTGAGATGTGAAGTGAAAAATTTTGAAATGTAGTGCGAGCTTTAATGCCTAAGACTATTGGAAGTAGTGAGTAGGCATCTACATTCTACAAAGAGAGTATGAATGTTCTATTGAAGTAGTGGTGGATCTTTTATGTTGCTTTGAGATGGATTTATCATTGTAACAATCTTATATCTTCTTCTTTCTAATCTAGAAGTGAGCCATTGGTAGTGATCCCTTCTTTTGTTTTGGGAAATGATCCCTTCGAAAGTGAGCCTATTGTATTCGATGTTCTAATTACTTTATATTGTGAGCTAATCCTCACCATGGTTTTTCCCTTCTTGGGTTTTCCATGTAAATCTTGTGTTCTCAAGTGTTTGGATGTGTTTGCATTATTTTTTCTCATGTTTACATTCTACTAATGCATGATAACAGTTTAATTGTTGTTAAGGGTTTATGGACTAGTGCATATATGAATGTTAATGAGGGTTTTGATGTTTTAATGTACAAATGATTCACCCCCCTCTCAGTAGTCTTGTGTATTCAACAATTGGTATCAGAGCAAGGTTTATTAGATAAAAGCTTAACAAATTGAGGTAGATCAAGGATGGTGCATAAGAATTAGGCTCCTTTGTTTGATCAATATAATTATGCATTATAGAAGAAAAGGATGAAAGGTTTCCTTATTTCTCTAGGGTTTAGAGTTTGGAAATCTACTGAAATTGGAAATAATTTCTGCAAATGGTCTGAGTACTAATGGTGAGATCAAAGCATATGAGAACAATGGAAAATAAAGGTATTCTCTTTTGAGTGGTATTTCTGTAGAAATATAAAATTGACCTAACACCTATCACACCCTAAATGACATTGAACAGCTCAGAATCATTCTGAAACATCTCAGAATAACTTAGAATCATCTTGAAACACCTTGGAACATCTCAGAATCATCTTGAAACACCTTGTAACATCTTGAAATCATTTTGAAACATCCCATAACACTTTGAAACACCTCAAAACATATCGAAATCATTTTGGAACAACTCATAACACTTCAAACTCATCATGAAACACCCCAAAACATCTCAGAATCATCCTGAAATGTCCTACAACATCTCACAATCATCATGCAACATCTCGCAACATCAAACATCCAAAACCCTATTTCTGCTACTAATTGAATAATACAACATTATTATTTTTAATTCACTTTTTCATCATTTTTGACAAATTAAATAAATTTCATTTATTTAATAGTCACGAAACCCCTATTTTTTCTATTAATTAAATAAAACAACATTATTTAATTAATTCACTTTTTCATCATTTTGACCAATTAAATAAATTACATTTATTTAATAAAGTCCTATTCTAATCTTATTTCATCCTGATTATTCAAACAATACCAATTGTTATTTGATTACGTCGCTAAATCACTTTATTCCTTTAAGTTAATAGAATTATCAAATCATAATAATTTAATTAACACACTTTCCCTCAAAATTTTGAATAATTAAATCAAACTATTCAAATCATTTATCAAAAATCAAATCAAACTAATGCAACTTTGTTTGCAAAAGTCAAACTTGATTTGCATGCTCAACTCCAAAAAGGAGTTAATTAATTAAATCAATTAATTCATAATTCCTCGCCCAATTTTTTATTGAGAAAATTGTGGTTGTTGACTGAGCAATCTAATTTGTTGACTAATCAATCTATTTCCTAACTAAACCATCTATTTCCTAACTAAGCCATCTATTTCCTAACTGGCCAATCTATTCATAATTGATCAATCAATTTGCACAATCTTCTCATGTTTAAATCCTCTCAACATCTTTTGAATGTTGATCTTGATCCAACATTGTTGAATCTTGATTGTCGATTCAAAATCTCATTTTATTTATAATAAATCTCTTCCCTCACAAAAAAGGATCAGAGAATCAACATACCTTATGCAACAAAGTGTTGTCGAGATCACCATTGATAGAGCTTAAAAATAATTTCAATCAATCAACATCACCAAGCATCATTCATCAAAGCTTTGCACAAAAACTATAGAGGGTTTATAGTGATAAGAAAAATCCAACATCAGGTGAATACACTCTAATACGGGATGGTAACACTGTGCTTTTTGTTTACATTCAATTTAGTAATCATAGATTTCTTAACATTTGTTCAAATAGCTTAGTTTCATTTTGTATGTGTAGGATTAGATCTTAGATTAATGTGTTTGATTTTAGCTTAGATTCTCTTTTCAATTATGTTTTTTTCTTTTTTAGCATCTAATGTTTATCCCCCTCACACATTCTAGCATGCCCGATGGGACCCTTGTCCCCTACATTAACATTTTTATGAACTATTTTTGAAGTTGTAGGTCTCAGAATCGCTTTTGAAAAATGTTTCACGCATTGCCCAAAAAAATCTCGTAATTGTCTGTCAAGAAAACTGTGCATTTGCTCTGAAAATTGAGCATCTGACATGAGAACCACACTTTTGTGAAAAGATCTGTGCATCTACTTTGAAAACTTTGCATTTGATTTTCATAGGGGTAGCATTTGCTCTGAGAATTGAGCATCTGATTCTGACAAGGGGGCTTTTGCAAATATTTCTAAGCATCTCCTCTAAAAACTAAGCATTTTCTCTGACAGAGCAGTGCATGGAATCTGCACTATTGTAATTATTTTTTTAGCTAATGTTTTCTTTTTTTTGAATGTGTAATAGGTACTAACAAGTTTGTATGTAGGATTTGAAAGACTTTAACTCATTTTTTGCAGGGAAGATGATCGGTCCAAGTATTCCAGATCTACAAACATTTTTTTTATTAAGTTTGTTTAATTTTAGTGCTCTAAAAATAACAAGCCAAACACACACTTTGTTTTGGTTTTCTTAAAATTGAACAATTTTTAAGCTTTCTTAAGTTAGGAATGTTTAATTTTGGTGCTTTAAAAATAACATGACAAACACACACTTTGTTTTGGTGTTATTAAAATTGAACAAATCTTAAGCTTTCTTAAGTTAGGAATGTTTAATTTTTGTGCTTTAAAAAGAACAAGACAAACACACACTTCTTTTTGGTGCTATTAAAATTGAACCAATTTTAATATTTCTTAAATTAGGAACCCTTATTTTGGTGCTTTAAAAAATAAAAATAACATTTCAATTAAGGTTCTCTAAAAATTAACTCTTTCCAAGTTTTCATAATTAGGAACTTTGATTTTGGTGCATAAAAAGAACATAAAACAATTTCCATTTTGTTGATGCACGCTCATTTTATTTTTGTTGACCAAGTTAGAACCAAGATTGCTTCTCTTAGAAAACTCATATTTGAGCTTAAAAAATAAACAAATGTTTCTTTCTATCTTGCACCATTTCTATCTTAAATGACTGATATCCTAAATACTTCATATTGGTGCAAATAAAAAGAACAAGTTCATTTTATTCACATATTTTTGGGGATAACACCACTCGAGGTGTTTAAAAAGAATCAATTTTCTATGAAGTGCATGTTGTGTATTCATTGATTGGAAAGCTAGATGGTTGTCCTCTCCCCTCACACCTTTTGGTGATCTTGGGTGAGTGAAAACATCTTGAGCTTTGCACCTTTCTTTTCAAGCATACCCTTTTAGAGGGCCTACCTATTGAGATACATCCTGCACTGGAGAATTCATAGGCAACCCAAGTGGTACTTTCATTTTGGACCACTATATAAATCTTTTGTGGGTGTGAGGAAAGTTCATCATCCCGTCGGGTGTTGTTGTCCTATATTGACATATTCTCCCCTTAGTATCCTTCTAATGCGTAAAAACCCGTAAGGGTTGCGAGATTCTTAATTGAACAAAATGTCGCATGTATAGGTGCCCGAAAATAACATCCCCAGAACATTACTACAAGCCAAATTATTTTAGAAGCCACCCTATTATCCAAAACATTCTTTGAAAGTGGTTCATCAGAATTTACTTTCAAGAAGTTACTTGCCAAGTACGACTATAGGCCCACGCCATAAGTGGTATGTAAAATCATCTCTTTGGAGCATGAGGCAAGCCTACCTAAAATAATGGTTTCTATCCACTAGGCTTGTAATTGCTTATTTATGTTAAAATTTCCAAATATATTCAAAAACAATCTGGACATCAAATTCTATGTTTGATTTAAAGAAAAAGAACACATCAAAACAAACATTGAACACAATGGTTAAATCACAAACCCTTTGAACTTAGTGTATTCTTTTGAGAGAATCCCCTTATTTGCACTCCTTGGAGGATTTCCTTCAAGGTTTCTAGATATTCAAGCTTTTGTTTCAAGCTACATTAGATCAAAGTAAACATTTGGGAACTATGGCTTGGGTATCATGATTTCACAACTTTAAGCCATAGATATTCTGGTCACACAAATTTCATGCTTTTTGAGTTAGTCCAATGTTGTTCTATCATTTTCCATACTCCAAAAATATAGAGGAAAAAAACACACAAAAGATACAATTACCATTCCATCTCACAGTCTTGAACATTTTGCTAACACTTGGGGAAAACAAAATTGAGTTGTTTATAGGATCATTGTTTGAAAAAAACAATTGGAAAACCAGATAGGTCACATAGTCTCTCATCCATTATTTCCATCCTACTTGTTAGAGATAAAAATCAAACAAACCATTGGGATCATTCCTTCACTCAAATTTCTATGATATCAATAGTTACTTGGGACTCATAGATAGTACAAGTAAGCTTTCTCGCAACATACCCTCTAGACAAGGAAGTGAAATATCGACCTTAGTCCATCAAAATTTTGATTTAAAAAAAGTAGCCACATTCCAAAACATCACTTAAACCTTAGGGTTTTGAGCTTCATAGCAACCATCTCAAAACACCATTACACCTTATGACCATCTAGCAACCAACTGCTCTAGTTCAACAACCAAAATTTATAGCACCGATCCTTCAACCTAGTCTCACACACATTCAAGGTGAACAAACTGACATCATAAGTAGTTTGAGAACCTTCATATTTGAGAAAAATGAAACACCCCTCTAGTTTCTCACTGCATCAATCATTTTAGACGAAGAGGAAGAGAAATCCGACATAGTGGCTGGAAGACCCATGTTACCACCACCTACGTGGCAATAAGTATACATCCCTCATGATTTTTGGAAAGAAAAATATCCTTAGGTCTAAAAAGAGCAAGATCCTTAAGCAAAAATCTATACTTCGGCTCTCAAAAAATTTCCCTACAAAAAGTTTCGCTAAAGGGTTCTTCTCAAGAAGATATCGCAACCGTCAAAAATGGCTAGAACATTTCTATTATCGCTTTGCACCAATAGGCCATGTCTTTTCCAAAGAATAGGAGTCAATAAAATTATCACAAAAGCTTGGCATTTGTTTATGAAACTACAAGATCACAACATAGGAAGAAAATGGAAGCAAGCAAGGAAAACACTAGCATCCCACCAGCAAACACCACAATCAATGAAAGAAACTCATGAGGATATAAACTAAGTGAACTTATGATAGGGTATTGAGTATCAAAACATCCCCAAAACATGTTGATCTATTACCCAAATTACTCTTATCTAGGGTCACAACATCAAATAGGGAAACAACATCAAGGGTTTCAAAAACCCCATCAAGGAATAAGTCCAAAACATCAAATCGCCCTAAATAAAATTGAGAGAGATCTTGAGGAAATTAAATGAAATCAAAATCCAAAATATTTCCAATGCCATGTGCAAAGTCAGAACATTACATATCCATAGAAAATGGACATCATTCCACAAACACCTCAATATCCACATCAACAACACTTCCAATATTAGAAGTATTAAGGAGTTCCACAACACCAAGGTGTACCTCAAACTCAGGATCAAAGGATTCATCAAGTTCAATATCGAGGTGCACCCCACCCTCAAGGTACCTACAACACACAAAAAGGACTTAACCCTCGTTATGCACAACATGGTTATCAAGGGTCCATGCCTTCACAAAAATCCACCTATGATTGAGAAAACTTCATCAGACAACAAGGTTATAACATCCTTCCAAACAAAACAAACAAACTCATTGATGCTATAAACTTGTAGCTACAAAATAATAATTCCTTTAACAATAATCAATCTCGATGACCAGATTGTATGCAGAAATGACTCTATTTAAAGGCTATCTTCGAATGACTATGGCTTAAATCAAACTATGAAACTCAAATGGATAGAGGTGCAATTTAATCAACATTGACATCACTTGACCGAGATCTCCATTAACAGGGACCTCATTGTGGGATGCGATGCATATTGGGATGAAGGAGGGAGTCATGCAATAAGCAAGTAGCCAAGTTGCAGGTTATATATTGCTTCATTGAATCTATAGTTATTCGCCTAAGCTTAAGATCATTTCAACAACAATATATTGTCACCAATGTATGGAAATCAAAATGGTGTCATCTTGATTTTGGGAGCTGAACTAATCATGCTACCCGCGCATTGTTTAGGGATTGAAGATCTTTGAGCTTTACTTATGTTCTATGATGGGTTTCCTATTGTGGAAGTAGGTGTACAGAGACTTCTATTTATGCATTGTCATTTTCTTTTCAGCACCACTATGCTCGAAGCCTGCAACTTTCATTTTCGTATAGTTTGAAGACATACACAATATGCTTTTTACACGAACGTGTTCTGAGAGATAGTTCAATTGTATTAGCCACTCCACCTATAGCCTGTATTTCTTGATCTCCCGCAAAATGTAGAATTTTATTAGTCCTAAGCCAACCCCTATGTGATTGGAGATATTATTTGAATTGTTAATGTTGGCATGATTTATTTGCAAGGATTTGATCATTGTAGGGTGTGCTTGTTTATGATGGACCGTACATAATTTACTTCAAGGTTGGTAAAAGGAGGTGGGTGCTCTTGTGCCAACAAGGACATCTCCTATCTCTGCAATTCATGAAAATGTGGTTTTCAACGATCACTACGAATAAAGGATCCCACTGCAACTCATAACATTTGTCAAATCCATCAATACAATGCCATGATCATCAAGATCTGAATTACTATTGAGTGACTATCATTTTCCATTGATTTAGTGGGAGCTTGTATTAAGGGCATTAGAGCGCATGGCCATCAGTGAATTAAGGAGCTCTGATAACTAGATCCTTTATAAACATGAGCATATTAAACTAGTTCATGGTCTTATGGGCGAGATATTTGGGCATGGGTTTGAGGGGTGATTATCGGTGTAGGTGGTTTAAGAGGCGAGAGCAGGTTATCATTTTTCTATTTTTCAAATTATACTCCATCGAGTCAATTTATGAGCATTGTTATTATCATTTTTCATCTGCCCCTAACAAGAGATGAAGTGTCACAATACTTACAAAGGAGGGTTTTAATTAAAAGAGGTTACTTTGTTGAGGTAGTTTGAAAGAAGGTTTTGATGACTCCATGGGAGCATTATAAACTTGACTGGCTAGGATATTTGTGGCATGAAATAATTTGAGCAGGCCCCATCTAATTATTCATTGGTAATATTGCTTGACATTGGGAGGGACTGATTTATCTAAGGGATTTATATCAAGAAACTCTCCTTTTATACTAACATTGTTATGAGTAATGATATTCCTTTGTATATATTATCAACTTTACTCATAATAAATACTCGAGGCTTTATGATTCAAGTGGTATTTAATATTTTATGGTTTTGATTCATTCAGTTTGTTGTGCTGCAAGGGTTTAATCATGAAGTGGGAATATAAAGAGGGTGTTGTTGTAAATGATACCATAAGGGAGATTGCTGAAAATGTGCCTATATATGTATTCACATCGGAGGAGTTTCTCACTTTCTCACTTATGGAAATGTACTCGCGAAGGGATTTATCTATGAATATTGTGAATTGTGATGATTACGAGAGCTCCATTCATGAAGGGATTATGTTTCAAATGGAATCATTGTAATGACTTTGGGAGCCTGAATATGGATCCAAGGGGAGGGTAATAGATGTAAAGTTTACATGCAGGAACGCTTGTTGCGGACTTCAGGGTATTGAATTAAGCTCCCATTATACTCAACCACCATCTATTCATTTTCTATGTAGCACAATGCTCGGCGATGCCCACACTCTTGTTTTTTGCAATTCATTTCAATAAGGGCTAGTGTCTATGTCAAATGATGATGATTGCCATTATATAAATAACTTTCCATCAGGATCAAGGAGAATATTTCCTCTCCTCATTGACACAAATATGCAACAAGACCCACTTGATTGGATGAAGGAATGCAAAAGATATACCAGCAAAGGCAAGTTTTAGCAATTTCCAGCCATAGAAAAGGCAGCTAAAAGACAAAACAGCTACAGGACGAAATAGACTACAAGACAAAAGAGTCTATTTTTATATTATAAAATATTAGGGTTAGGTGAAACCCTAAACAAGAATGAATCTGAGCCATTCATTCTTCTTTTGGAAAACTATAAATAGGGGCTTGTTCCTCATTTGTAAAGGTGGTGAATTGTTGTAAGAGGCATATTGAAGCAATAGAAGGAAGCATTACATTGAAGTTGGGTGTTTTTCTTTGAGTTTTCTCATTATGCATGCATGATTCAACCTACATGTTTATTTTAGTTTGCTAGTTTCTTGAATGGCTTTAATGGTGGCTACTTGCTATAGTATTTGATGCACTTCTAGCTCATGCTTTTTGTGGTTTATTGATGATAGATCACTTTGTAAATCTAGTCTGAGCTTATTTACATGTTGCACCTAAGTTCATTTGTTATTCATGCTAAGTAGGTGAATGTATAGTCTAAAAATCTGCAAAGACCCCTTGAGGATCACATTGGTTTTATGTAGCTGTAGGTTTCTCTTGGTCAAGAAAAACTCAATTTTATAGGAGTCTATCTACTGTAGCATCCTCCATTATTACTGTTCATTCTGGTTTAGAGTTAGAATAACTTATCTCAACCCTTTCCCCTTTTGATATTTCTTTTAAATCTATGTTAGTTTAGGATTCCAACCACCATACCAATGTCAAATTTGGTGATTGAAGTGAGTTTCACCTTGTTGCTTTGAGTGTGCAGACACTATTCATTCATTTTCAGAACTTTGAAACTCCATTTGTAGACCTGAAACTTTCATTCTTTGTGAACCATAAAGGCCCCTTATGACTACCAGCAAATCACAACAACAACTAAGCCATTCTTGCATTGTCACCTGACACCCAGGAGACCTTGGGGTGATTTTCTAAAACTTAGTTGTAGATTTTCACCTTTCAAGAGAGACATCACACTTGTGTGATGTCTGTGTTGAGGAGTGAAAAAATACCCATCAACAGAATTAGCGCTAGAAGGAGGGCATTGGTGAGCACAAAGCCGCAAAGCTAGAAGTTGAATGCACCTTCAAGAAAAATCTAAGATATCAAGATCTCATTATATACATAAAATTTAAAAATTAGAAAATAAAAGCAAGTCTCTGATGAGATGGAGTAGCAATTGTAGATCAACATCACTCAACTTCAAGAAGATTTAAGTAGGAGATTGAACCAACCATTGCATCACTTCACCTTGTTAGATAGATGAAAAATTCATAACACTTGCAGGCACAATGAATTGGAGTGTTTGACATTCTTGGGCAGAGTTGAAATGGCTTTGCAAGGAGAAATCTTCTTTTGGGATATGCACCAACCACTAGCTCTCGTCAATCCTGAAGAAGAGTTTATTGATGTTGTAGCCAAATCCTTCAAGGAGTTGATCCAAGAACAGCTGAGCAATGAGGATGGACTAAGATTAGATGAAGTATTGTTATTTGGATGGTGCAGGGTGTATAATGCACATCATTAGGAATTCACCTACTCTTCATGTGAAAACATCATTGAGCAAGCTAAAAGTTGTTTGAATCAAGTTAATCAACCAACTCCCAATGAAGAGGAGTCATCTACTGAGGAAAAAGAACAACTAGCAGCTAGAAGGGAATGTATAGAGGATGTTGAACCAGGTATTTTTGTAACAATACACGTTGGAATAGCCAACACAGATGTTGAGAATCAAAGGAGGAGGCTAAACTCTTGGAGCAGCAAATACCAATGATGAAAATTCAAGTGAAATTGGATTAGAAGACATTTTCACCATGGATGAAGGTCATCAAGCACCTAAAAGGGAAGATCCAAAGGAGTGGGATCAACCACAGGCTGTAGTAGTCCACTATAAAACTCCCTTCCCAAACATTGATGAAGATTTGATATTGGAGAGATACAATGAACTCATCTTAAGGCTCATGAGGGGCTGGTCAGAGTTGCAAATCTAGATAGATTTGGAGGTGTTGTTGCTTCCAAGCTAGTGTAGGCTCCTTGATTTTGTACATTCAAAGTTTGCATGTGAATTGGAGGTGTTGTTGCTACCAAGCTAGTGTAGGCTCCTTGATTTTGCACATTCAAAGTTTGCATGTGAATTGTATCACGGAGCCAGCAGGAAAGTTAAGGAATGAGTAGGGAAAATAAATGCAAAGCCTCATGTTGTTGCTTCAAGAAGGGATTTAGGAGTCAAAGAACACAAGTTAAGGGACGGTTTAGCTAAGTGCAACTCACAAGAGGATTTTGGGACAGTAATGGAAGAAGAACAATATAGTCCTAAACCTCCAGACAGTGAAGCAAATCAAATGAGGGAGCCATACATTAACCATCAAGAGTCATCCCCTCTCACAGATGATCTACTCAGGGTTGATAATCAACTTCATGAGGATTCCTTAGAGGGAAATCACATGTCATATTTTGATCCCCTTGATGTAGTAGATTTTGTTGTTGATCTCTTCCCACTTGAAGTTGTGTTACAAAGGTATAAAAAGTTATAGAGGTATAATGATGAGTAGGGGTATGTTTCAGAGGTTGGTAGTGATGAAGACATATCACCTGAACCTCCAGATGATGAAGCATTTAAGCTCCCAGATTGGGAAGAAGATACCATTTCCATTTACAACAATAGCGAACATGAAGAAAGGAGTGAATATCCTAATGAGCAACACTCTGGGGATGTTAGTGACCTAGTTGACGAACCACTACAGTGGTCCGCACACAAATTGCAAAGAGAAGAAGACCAAGGAAAGGATGTCTTGGAGGCTACCAATGAAGGCTATATACTATGTCAACTATGCGCTGCAACAAGGAGTCTATCCACCCTGTCTATTATTGATCCTCCTGCACATTCTGAGGATTGTAGCAAAAAAAATTCATCCATATAATGTTTTTATGAAATGAAGCACTATCAAATTAAACTTAGAATCAAAGAAATGAAATGGGACAACATGCTTCCTTTTGAGAACAAAAAACAAGTGGACACAAGGGCCACAAATGATCAACATGATAGTGTTTATCTCCTTGAGGAACAACCAATGGAGGTTGTGAATTAGACTAGGAGCTTGAAAAATGGGTTGGATGAATCATTTTCTTAGCCTCACGCATCTCCAAAACCTGTAAGGAAAGCAGAGGTGCGGAAACAACTTTCCTAACATCAAAACCACAGGGGAGTAAGCAGACAGTACTTTTAATTTTCTAACTACAGTCCAATTAAGACACACATGAAGGAATAACAAAAATAGAGCAAATACACAAAGAAAAATCAAACAACAGATTTTACGTGGGAAACCCTTTCGGGAAAAAACCCACCACACCAAGCTGTATCTCTTTGTATTACAGTAACAAAATTACATACAATCAGAAAGACAACTTTCTGGTGTTAGACACAATAGCTTATTCTCACTGTTCAAACAGTTACAGACAATACACAACTTGATTCTTTCGCTCTGTTCATTACATACAAAATAGAATCGATCTACTTTAAATCTTCTGTGCATCCTTATCCACCAATGCCAACCATAGACAGTTTCCATTCGAGTCTTGATTTTTCCTTGCATGCTATTTTTTTCCAGCACTGCAATAGTTACAAAAAATAATCGACTACAGTTTGGAAAAAAAAAAACTCCTTCCTCTAATTCGACCAGCTAGATGCCACACAGGATGATCACACAGTCAACGACATTCAACTTTGTTGGCATATTGGTGAGACACTCATAGTGTCTCCCCGATGCCACAAAGTCCTCATATCGATATCGCTATAGTTTCCACGAGTCGGCAAGAAGCTATAACAAATGTATAAGTCACAACGAAACCATCGATGTCTACTTTGATCCTATCAGCAAAGGTTTCCCTTATCGGCGAGACTCATATCGAATGTATAAGTCACAGTGATGAAACATTCCATCGGCAAGACCCTTCGTCTTCGCCAAGACCTTCTGCCGACAACCTTGTGCTATTTCAAAGCCTTTCACCTATCGGCAAGACTCCCACGGTTTCGGTGAGATGTCATACTGAAACAGAACTTCCACCGAAAGTCACACTGTCGCCAAGACTCGTGCCTATCACCATGACCTTTCTCTGAGTTCCCTAAGTCTTACCGAAGACTTACTATCAGCAAGACTCATGACTTTCACCGTGACGTTTCACCGAGCTCCATCATGTCTTACCGAGTCAGCAAGACATAAGCCCTTCGCCAAGACATTTCTCTGAGTGCCCAAAGATAACCCGAAGACTTCTATCGGCGTGACTTATGACTTTCGCTAAGACTTCCCAGTGAAGTCTTTTGTCACCGCAAAGTCACCACGAGGATACTATCTATTGACAAGTCTTAGCTTCATCGCTGAGACATCTCCCCGCGACCCATGAGTTACTTTGACATTCGCCTTGACACCCGAGAGTAGCCTTTGTCAGCGAGACAATACATACTCGCTGGGACATCTCACCGAAGCCTTAGCGTTAGCCCGACGTCGGTGAGACTTACACCATTCGCTAGGACTTCTCCCCGACACCCGTGAGCTAGCCCGATTATATCACACTGTCGCCCGAAGAAATCCATTCGCCAAAAGGTCATGTCGAAGACACAAAGTCACAATGATAGACTTTGTCGGCAAGACTTCAACCCTATCACAACGATAGGATCATTTCAAGAGCATCAGAACTATTAGTCGCCCAGACATGAACACTGTCACAGCGAATTTTTCCTTCAAGAGTTTCATGTCAGTAAGGATTGAGGCACATATTCCAACAAGCTCCCACTTGACGAAGATCTTATTGACACCTCCAGAGCATAGCAAAACTACTGAAATTCATGGGCGAAGAGGCCCATCGAACTGGCACACCACCTGTACTTTTCTGTGCTCACAGGTTTCGTCAATGCATCTACAACATTCTCCAGAGTATCCACTTTCTCCAAAGAGACTTTCCCATCCTCCACCATATCTCGTACAAAGTGATATTGTACATCTATATGTTTTGTCCTGGCATGGAAAGTAGGATTCTTTGCCAAACATATAGCACTCTGGCTATCACAGTAGATAGTAATCTTTTATGCATTAAAGCCAATGTTAGAACAAAAATGTTTTGACCAGATTGTTTCTTTACAGGCATGTGTGGCTGCCATGTATTCTGCCTCTGTAGTAGACAAAGCGACTACAGCCTGCCGCTACTCATCCAACTCACTACACCACCATTCATCATGAAAATATATCTACTGGTGGATCTTTTTCTGTCAATGTCCCTTGCCCAATCATAATCCACATAACCTTGAATGCTGAGAGTCTTCTTTGATTCAACCAAGTTACCATGGTAACACAAAGCATAGTCTGAAGTGCCCTTCAGATATCTAAACACTCTCTTCATATCATCCCAATGTGTTCTTCCTAGATTTTCCATAAAATGACTAAGAACTCCCACTGCTTGGGCAATGTCTGGCCTTGTACAGACCATAGCATACATGAGACTGCCAATTGCACTTGCATAAGGCACACTGGTCATGTCCTCCATCTTAGAAGAATATTTTGGACAATCCTCAACAAATAGCTTCGTTCCCTGTGTAACTGGAACAACTAGTTGTTTGCACTCAATCATACAAAATCTCTCTAGAACAGTCATGATATACTTACTCTAACTAAGCCAAAGTTTTCTATTCTTTCTGTCTGTGGTTATTTCCATTCCCAGAATATACCTTGTTGCACCAAGATCTTTCATTTCGAACTTTGTAGACAACTGGGACTTAAGATCAAAAATCATTAGCTTACTATTGCCTATAAACAACATGTCATCAACATATAGAGCAATAATAAGTATTTGATCACTTTCAGCTTTGTAATACACACAGTGATCACATTTTGATCTTACAAATCCCAATGAAAAAATAAACATGTCAAACTTTTGGTACCACATTCTAGGAGACTGTTTTAAACCATACAAATATTTCTTCAACTTGCAAACCAGTCTTTCCTTATCTTTTACCACAAAGTGCTTTGGCTGGGACATATAAATTTCTTCTTCAAGATCACCATGAAGAAACGTTGTTTTTACATCCATCTGTTCAATCTCTAAATCATGTGCAGATGCAAGTGACAAAAGAAATCTAATAGATGTCAGCTTAGCTACAAGAGAAAAGATTTCTCCATACTCAATTCCCTGTACCTAGGAATAACCTTTTGCAACCAGCCTCGCTTTATATTTTTCTACACTGCCATTCAGACCAATTTTCTTTTTGAATATCCATTTGCAGCCTATAGATTTTCTGCCTTTAGGCAATGGAACCAAACTCCAGGTGTCATTCTTTTCTAATGATTTCATTTCTTCATTCATGGCTTCCAACCAAGAGTTTGAATCAGACATTTTAAATGCCTCTTTCACAGTCCTAGGTTCATCAGTGCTAGAAATTAAAGCATAGGCACACGTAGACTCAATTAAAGAAAACACATACCTTTCAGGTTACTTTCTTTCACGAGTTGACCTCCTCACAGGCTGAGGCTAAGGTGGTTCTTCATCATCTTTAGAACTTTCAGAACTGCTTGAGCTCTCCTCAGTATCAGGTACATTTTGATTTTTTAATTCCTCTTTATCTGGTGTCTGAGGAATTGCTGCTACATCCTTTTCATTTTCTGGTTTCTTCTTTGACTGTAGATCCAAAGTAGAAGGTTTCAACTCACGA
>VDFB02018913.1:0-28618 GCA_007258455.2 Sequoia sempervirens | reverse complement strand
AACAATCTCCAACTGAAAACTACCACCACGTTGGCAAGTAGTGAAGGACAATCTCTTCCAAACGAGAGTAACTCCACAAGTAAAGAGGCTGGTCTGCCTCCAATCAGCAAGCTCATGTCCCAAAATCTGCCCTTGTCTTGTCCAAGGACCAACGCCAAGAGCAACCAACTGTTCATCTTTCCAACCCATACTCAAAATTTCTCTCCAATCCATTTGTTGATGAACAAATGGGGCCATCAAGTGGTTGGTGAAGAGGACAACACCCAAAGGTCTGAAAATTTGGTCACTAACCCACAAAAAAGTCCTCTTTCCACAAGCCATAAACTCCATCAACCCAAGTTGAGAATCCCAAGCATGGATACCCAACCGAAAGTGATTTTCAACACACTAAAAATAGAATTCAACACAACCCCAAGTGCTGGTCAAAACCAAGTGCATACTCCTTAAATAGGCATTCCCTCTGATTAACCTCTGAAACCAATCCATGAAAGCTTCAACACCACTGGAGCATGAAACATAAGATGACTCCCAAAATAGACTAGCATCACTCAACCCAAGGAATGGATTGACAAGAGAGCAAACACCATGTTCTAGTTCATCTTCCATCACAAAAAGAGGATTATCATAAGTTTCCTCAACACCCACTTCAAAGAGAGGATTGTTAAAAACTTGAAAATCATTCCTTATATCTTGCTGCTCCAAATCAGCACATGCAACTTCTGATTTTCTTGAGACACTTTCAAGATCAAACTCCTCTTGAAGACTATCAAGCTCTCCAATCACTTGCTTGATTTCTTCAGCTCTTTGTGCACCCTCTTGCTCCTTGAAAAGTTTGAAGTCAACAAATTGGTCTTCAACCCCCATTAGAGCCAACTGAGTTTCTTTCAACATGTCCTTTGTTGATTCAAGCTCAAGATTAAGCTCATCAACCTTTCTCTCCTTTTCCTGGAAAGTACCAACGGTCTTCTTCACAATTTTGAAGGAATAATCTCGATCTTCAATCAAGTGTATGTATGCTGATTTCAATGTCTCCAAAGAGTCTCTGATAAGTTGCAAGTTAGGAAGAGCAACTTCATCCTTAACTCCACTTCGTCTCTCTTCAGACTGAGCCTTCCAGCAGAGATCATCAACCAAATTGTGCGTGCGATCAAATAGGGATAGCGCTTGCACTTCTTTTTCAAAAGATACCTTGCATTGATCTTCACACTCATGAACATGTAAAGACGGTGAACTGCTGATAGGCTGCAACTGAAAATCAGAACTTTGTTCCTTGCCTTTGCTGCCCTCATTGCTGCTCCAACATTCTTGTACTTCACCACCAACTAGCGGAGAATGCTCATTGTCATAAAAAGCATCATACTCCACAAATTCTTCAACCCATTGCTTGCAATCAGCTTCGTGCATTGATAAATCAGATTTGTGTTTAGTAACACTTTCAAACTCTCCATCTTCAAGAGCCATATGGCCCTCTAGCTTTGCTTCCACGTCACTGTCACTTTGATCAAACTTGAAGGCAGCCCCAAACTCAAGCATATTGTCACCATTGTTTGCTGATATAGAGTCCTCATCAAGTTCCATTTTATTATCCGGATCAAAGGGAAATTCATCCCATACTGGTTCCTTGTCATCGCTAGATGCCTTCACACCTGGATCCCAAATGGTAAGAGGCTGATTGTTTTGATCAAAAGAAAAGAGCTCTTCGTGCTTCTTTGGGAGTGTTGACTCTTTGAATAGGTCACCACCCAACTCACTTAAATTGATATCTTCATACATACCTCCCTTCAATGGCTTGGTTTGAAGATCAAACCCAAAACCACCCTTGACACTGTCACTATAATGAAGTAAAGTATCTTTAGTGCTAGCTGTTTGGAAAACTTTATCATCTATATCTTCAATGAACCCATCATCTATAGGTATATTTCTGATCTCACCATGAATAGTCATATGTATGCCAAAAAGGTCTTTTTGATCACTTGTCATAAATTCATCTTGTGAAAACTCTTGAGGAGTTTGGACAGCAACAAGAGGAGAATTATCCATCACCAAATCTTCAACAAGAGGAGGTACAAACACATTGGAATCATTACCAACATAATCACTTTGGTAATGGTCATAAGCTGATTCAAAAACACCACCAGTATTTCCTTCAACTTGCTCTTCTTCACTAGCTATCACATGCAAGTCAAGGGGCGTATTATGGGGCTCTTCCACACACTCTTCAACGGTCACAGTATCTTTATCAAACTTAAGATCATTTTGTGGTGACATGAGCACCTTGCTTGTGCCATCTTCAATACTAGTTGACTGATTTTTCCCTTCAACTTGCATATTTGTGGGCTGCAAACCACAAACAAGCACTTTTGCTTCTTTCTTGAACCCTTTATCAATGGAATGTTCTTTTTCTTTCATTGTTCTTCTAATGTAATTAACCACACCCAATTTTCCGGGTTTCAAAACCAACACACAATTCAAGTAGGAGTCAAAAGAAACATCGTTCTTAAACTCATTTGTCATATTCTGATATTCCTCATGGAGCATGGAAGCTTCATGTTCACATTGTCTTTTGTACTGTTCGGCATACTCAATGAAATCCCTTGCGGCCAAACTAACCTTTCCTTCCTCAAATGCCATATTCAAATCTGACTTCTCCCAATTCCTGGACCTCAGAAAACGCAACATATTCAGAACTTGAACGGAACTCTGTTCTGACCTCTAGTGTAGAAGCTGATTTCTCTATCATTCAACTGTCAACTAAACCTTGATGGGCACAGGATGGCAGGATGCATGGCTCTGATACCACTGTAATGAACCGGACCAATTTTTTCAATTTATTTCAATGAACACACTAATGCAAGAAGCACCCGTTAGGGTTAGTCCAAAACAAAACCAGCAGTTCGCAAGTAACTCTTTGCCAAGAATGCGCACTCAATCTCAAGATGAGAAAGATGCTGTCATATGGCAAGAGGATCGTCAGTACAACTAGAAGGAATTACAATGCTGAAAGACTCAACACCACGGATGTGCTTTCAAACCCCAGTAGGGCAAGTAGCGACCATCTGGCGGAGTAACAAAAGTAAATACAATGCTGAAAGAAAGCTCTACCACTTATGCAGTGGGAGCGAATACAATGTAAGAAGTGCAAAGCTTCAATTCCCTTCTTGGCGGAATACCATCCAAGAACTTTAAGTGTGTAGTTCATTCACCCATCTCTGGCGGTAAACCGTCCAAAGATTATTAGGTTTGCTGCTCTAAAACTAAGTAATTGCAGAATATAAAAATGACTGAAATAGTACTACTATTAACAGCCTTACAATGCACAATCTGCAGATTACAAAGTGTTACAAACTGTTAAACCAAAGCAACAACTGATAGAATGTTGTTCCGACTTATTTGACTTCACAATATTGATAAAACAATGCTTGAACTGAACTTCTGGAAGTCTGATATAAAATCAGCAATTCTGGAAACACCAACCAGCAACACAGTAACCCACTAAAAAGCTCATAACTCACTCAAAACCCAACCAAATCACTTAAAACTAGATGCAAACGAGAGCTAGAATGCTAACAATGAAAACCTAACTAAGAAACTACTGACAAATTGTGATATTATTTTTTGGCACACTTCCCAAGACAGCCTAGAATGGTACGGCCAAGGAGAAGGGCGATTTTGAGAAGATAAAATCATACACTTAATAATAAAATCTGAAACTCACCAAAGAGGGGCGCCCTAGGATGAGGAAGCCATATGTAAAGTACCCAGAACCAACAAAAATTCATGCAAAGACTTATGAGCAGATTTCTACTTCAGCCAAACCCTAACCAGCAAATGCAAAACTGACAAAATCTTTGAAATCTTCAACCTTGATGATCTATCTGCTTGTCTGGATGAAAAGCAGTCTCTGAAGCCTTAGCTAGGTGCTATCTTTCAAGCACGAAACCAAGAGAAATGGCTAGGAGGTATGCATCCCTCGAAGTAACTCTGAAAGTATTTCAGCAGCATAACAATAAGGTAGACAAAAGATAACAAAATGAAGAGCAACTGCCTCCTTATATAAACCCATTGAGAGAATCTCAAGAAACCTCTAGAAGGTGCGCCCCACTTCAAGACCTTTTTAGGTTTTTGAATTTGACTTGGCTGCTTCCTCAAAAGGGCGTACCTTTTCTTTAGTGATAAAATCACTTTAAAATAAAACATATTCTTCTCCAAAGGTTGGCGTCCAATTTCTCTTAAGCAATTATTCACTTTAGAAATATTAAAATATTTCCCCATGAGATGACCACCCTCAAAGTCCCCCTTTTTAAAATAACTTAAAGTTATACAGCTAGGCCAAGGGGTTATAACGTTATAATATAACATTATTTTAATTAAAATACTTATCTCTCCAGAAAATGCATCAAAAGGCCAAAACAATATTACCAACTGAACTGCCAGAAGAGGAAAGCCTGCTGAGCTAATGCTGACTGGACCACTGCTAAAAATAGAATTTACTAAAAATAGTAAATTCAAGAAGTTGCTCGGAATGCAATGCATGCGACACCATTGCGAAGCTTTCTGAAAACCCAGAAAGAGTCCGCAATCCAAAATCCCAAACTTCAAGATGTAGCCGTCATAACTTACTAAAAATAGTAAGTTCGGAAAGGTTGCCCGAAGTAGTTGCAAGTCATACCTCTGCGAAGCTCTCTGAAAACCCAGAAGGAAACCAGAATCCAAACATCCAAACTCCAACAAGCAGAACCCTGAATCTTCAAGAGAACCCATCAAACAGCCAGAAACCCCAATTCTGCCATTGACTTGCTGATAGCACACTGGGAATAGGCTACCAATCATTGAAAAGTGAAGTGCTAAAAACGGGGACATTACAATATTGGTTCCTGAGGCCATTCTGGATTCTAGAGAGCGTCATTTTCGAAGAAGGGTTATCAGGGAATACGTGGTGAAGTGGAAGGATCTACCAGCAGAGGATGCGACTTGGGAGGGTGACAGTGTTTTACAGCATCCAGCTTTGAGTTTGCTTGCGGACAAGCAAATTCGGGTAGGGCGGACTGTGATGTCCCCACTCTAGTCAGTCACCTGATGCAGTGTGTTAGCCCTTTTCTTGGACCCTTGTGGGCTAACTGGATTGGTTAGAGGGTCAGTGGTACCTTCTGGAGAGTTCGGTCGATTTCATTTTCTGAGATCGTGGATAGGCTCATTGCAAGCCTTGGCAGTACAGGAGTTTCTTTGCTTCTGACGACACTGAATTCTGTTGAGAATTGAGGGAGATAGGCTTACTTAAGTGATTTAAGTTAATTTTTAACTTAAAGTCTTTTTATAAAGTCAAATTGACTTTATAATTCTTATTTCACTTAAATTAAGTCTAAAGTGAATATTTTAATGTTATATCTTTTATTCACTTAAAAGAGGCACCAAAAATCAAAAGGGAGACTATGGAAAGTGACTTAAGTTTATTTCCATAAATTTAAATGAGCTTAAGCCCTAAAATGTACGGCTTTCTTAGGTTTTCACCTCCTTTGCTTTATAAGGGATTTGGGCAATGAGAAACTCATCTTTTTGAATATTTCAACTTTGCCTTGGAGGTTTTTTCCCTTGCTTTCAGCCTGTGATCAGGTTTGCAGCAAATCCACCATTGGAGAACGAAATCTCTTCAGTGTGAGCACTTGTGAAGTTGTGAGAGATCAGCTAAATTAGTGCAGATTGAGAGAGCTTCATTTCAGAAGTTCTGCAGTGCTTCAACAGATTTTTTGTAGTGTTCTTCATCAAAAATAGAGGGTTTATTGGTTGCTGTTCTTCCTTCACCATGGCAGACTTCATGGCTGTTTGGGCACACCTTAGAGATGGTTTTTGGTGCTTTTTGTTTGAAAGGGCGTGGCACTTGCAAGGAAGGTTTTTTTGGCTTTTTGGAGAAACGTCTTCTTTCTGAGGATCTCTCTTCATGAACTTGGGCGCCCTACCTATACTTCTCTCTGGCTTCAGTTTCAGAATAAACTTTGCAATCTGTAACTCTCTACTCCAGTTTTCGTCAGTTCTTCACTATGCTGATCGGATTTCTTATTTAAAAAATCTGGAGGCTTTCGGGTATGTTTGTATGTTTTAAATCCATTGTTGATGATAATAAACACCTTCTACAATTTCAGTTTGATTAAATTAGCTCAAGTTTTCATTCTGTGAGCTTTTATATGATGCGCCCCTTCTCTTCTGTCTACAAAATTTCTCTAAAAAACTAAAAAACACAATTAGACCTAAGAAAAAGACAGGGGTTTGAGCAGTGAGCTAGCAAGGCTCATCACAACACCTATTATCAGGCCTTTATTTTATTAATTGTTTTATAACTAGTTTACTTGTAAAGTGTTTTATTTCTTCTTTTTTGTAGATTGGGATAAAATTGCTTTAAAGTGGTACTTTTTTGGGAATATCTTATTATTATTTTATTCTCAAAAATTTACTTCTTCAAAGCTTAATAAGTGCTTTGTTCTAAGATTTCTCCCTAAATTAAAAAAATAAAAATTCACCTCTTGCTGTGAATTAAGCTTCTGTTTTACTTCATGTTTGTATGCTTGCAATGAATTGATGCAAGTTTGGCATTTAACAAGAACAATTTGAAATTGAATTTTTTCACTAATAGAAACAATATAAATGAAAATGCAATGAGTAATTATTATTTAATAAATGATGTATTTGGTTAGATGGTGAATATGAGCTCTTTTAAGTCCCAGATTATTGATTCCTTTACTTTGATAAACTTTAATCAACACTTATCTCCAGGTAGTTTGGAAAAGACATCGATATTAATGTTGTGCAGATTATTAACAGATAACACAAGGGTCAAGCATTGCTATTCTGTATTTGTGCCACTGTTGTAGGTAACCAGGAGAAATATTGGTAACATAAGAAGTCAGGACAGTCAAAGTTATGCCAAGTTTTATTTGATGTTTTAATAAATGATATATGCTAAGGAATCATTTTCGATTTGAGTAAATATGTTAGGAAAAACAATAGTTTACTTATACTTTAGTCTTTGTAAGAATTTTCAAGTTTGTAAAGGAGAAGGGAAAATCCAAACTCTTAAAATTAAAAATGGCCAGGGTACTGATTCTGGGGTGGATACATATTTTGGGCTTTGCACATATCCAGGTCGAGAGCAGCGCCACCGCATTGATTTGAAGGTATCCTAAAGTATGTAATTTGTCATTTTCAAATACAATAGCCATGTTTTAATTCTGTGAGAATTGGGAGCTGATAGCAATAGGAGAGTGCCAAATAGTTTTTATAGTGGAGTTTTCTGGGAGGATTGGATTATTTTTGCCTCACCACTGACTTTTATGGAAAATTGGTTGCTTCTTTGGCTTTCTTTATGCAGGTATACCCATCAGAAATATTCTCCTTTGGACTTATTGCATGGACAGGCAATGATGTTCTAAATAGAAGGTATGACTTATCATATATATCCTCATACATTTGAATTTCCAATTTTTAAGAAAAAGTAATTTTTGTAATTGAAAAGTTTCCACAATTGGTAATTATTACCCTAATTTGGTCCATGGCCATAAAGACTGGAGAGTGGTTAGTTCTATGAAACCTTTTTTTCTTCACTAGGGACACTCCATAAAGTTACCACTTTCCTCCAAGAGGGAAGAGCTTGTTTGGTATCTCTTTTGGAACATTATTTCTTGTCCAAAAGTATCCCTAGCATTGTTTTCATTTGCACTTTGTGGTTAATCCCGCAAGACAATTAAACTTGCAGCATGGCAGGTATATACTTATGCCCTGATCTCCTCTGATGTCATGTTTATCAGCCACTTCTTCTAGTAGAAAGATTATTGCATCCTCAACCTGCAAAACAAAACAACCTCGAGATATGATAGTTGGAGAGATTGCTCATGTATCACTTTAGGTCATGTTTTCAAACGTTAGCTGGAGGACATTTATAGTAGTCAGGGCAATGATTGGAGAACATCTTCAAATGATGTACCTTTGGAAAAAGAGGTAGAATGTTTACACGGTAAACAATTTTTGTAGTATAATGTTTATGGAAATAAAAGCTAAGTTACTGGTCTTGGTATTGGTTTGAATTCGGATTAAAGGGTTTGGTTAAAAAAAATATGGGGTTGGGTTTGTCCATACAAAAACATATAAAAATCAGAAATATATACATATTTGCAGCAGTAATTGAGTTCAGAGTACCACACATAGCATCATATATTGTATAATAAACAAAACCACCATAAAAATAAAAAATATTACAATCTCAATTAGTCAAATTTGAATGTCATGATATATATTATATATTAATACTAAAAATAATAATGTCAAGTGTCAACAATTAGCTATCATTGATCAAGCATCATCATAGGGGTCTTCAAAAATGTCATCATCACCATCCATATTAGATAATGTGGGTATTGGTAAATTAGTTGTGTTACACAGGGATGCGTCCCCTATCCCAAAATGCACTGACCCCATCCCCTACCATCCTTGGGACGGGGGGACGCAAAGGGGACGTCCCCTTGCCATCCCCGAAACAGGCCAAAGAGCAAGAAACAGTAGGAAACATCCATACCCCTTTGGGGACGGCTAGGGGATGTCGGGGATGTCCCTCACTGTCCTGGGTACGACTAGCTGTCCCAAAACGGACATGGACACTTCAGCAGAAAAAATAACATAAAAAACTAATGCTTTTATGGTTCTTTGATGCAGATTTGCATATATTTTGTGTGTATGTTACTGTATATTTTCTGTTTGTATCAGATTTGCATATATTTTGTGTGTACGGTACTATATATTTTTTGTGCATGTTACGATATTCCTTGTGTGTCTTCAATGTGTGAATAGCTTTCTACCCTTCTTTTCTATCCAAAAGCCATTATAGTACTTTGAAGAATGTTATAAGCCTAAAAAAATTTGAGGTTTCCCCACTGCATGCCTGTTTGTCGGAGCTCTTTTGGATAAAATGCCTATGCATTTTTAGTTACCAATGTTAGGAAGCATACTTCTCGATCCATCATTAGGATAATTTGCTTTGTGTGTCAAAAGTAGTTTGAATAATTGAGAAGCATCAACATCCAAGGCTAAGAAGTTATGTACTCTACCTAAGGGATTTGCACTATTGGGGTTTTCTTGTTTTTGTTCTTTTGAACCATGGTTTTATTGATGTTTGAGACTGCTGTTATAATGCTTTATTGACATTTATTATGCTGTTATACTACTGCTCTCGTGATTTATTTACATATTGATATTTTTGTTATTAGTTAATGACATATCTCTCTCTCTTTCCCTTTCTCTCTCTATAATATATTAATAAATTTTGAAAAATTCATACATACATATATATATAATGTATGTATATGTATTTGTTATCGTCATCCCCTGCTGTCCCCTAAAAATGGCCCCTAGAGGACATCCCATAAACGCATCCCCCGTCCCAGTCCTCGAAACGCCGTGGAACATAGTAAATTAGAAAAACCACAAATAGTGCCTTTGGCACTAGCACTGGGACTCTCATGCTCGTTAGTTGGCTCATCTTCAACATCAAGTGCAACAAGGTGGTAAGTGGAAGCATCCAAGTCAATATGCTCTAGCTTGATATCCCACTTCTTTGTGTTCTCTTCTTTGTAGCTACTTTCTTTGTGTGAAAGGAGGCACAAGTTTGAATGCACAGTACACCAAATGCTTTGCCTTTTTTGAGTGTAGTGTATTGCACTTTATTGAGTAGATGAGGGAGATCGTGCTCCAATTCCTCTCAGATGCAGATGAACAAACAACCTATTAGGAAAAAAATAGAGTAAATATTTATAAAATTAGAATATTTAAATTGCCAAATATAAATGAAACTTAAAAGATAAAATAATTTTTTTTATAAAACTTGCAATAAAATTTTGATCTCAAGAGGTTGTATGTGTGTGAATGATTGTCCATGGAAGTACCACCAACTATGAGCATTGACCTAATACTTATCATGAAGAGCATCAATACTAAAGTCATTTAAAAGTACAAAATCCATGAATTCAATCCTTATTACATTCCGCATGTTAGGAGCAATCCAGAGACTATAAAGAGTTGCGTTGTACCCTAAGTTGACTTAAACATCTCTATATGGGGCAATTCTTGTTGACACAAAAAGGATCTCACAACTATAATATTTAGAACTCAATGCAAAGGCAAGATGTAGTGGGGTGGTCATTTTATTCCATCTCTTTTCAATAATTTTGTGTAGTTTGAAGAAAGTTTTTTTAGGATCTTGCTCTTTTGCATTTATGATGGCTTTTATCTTCTCAATCATTAATTCAAATGCCATTATATCTCTCCCAAGCAAGGCCTATACATGTTTGTATAATGGAATATTCAATATGGGCTCAGTGAAACTGAGGAGATATTCAACATGATTCGACCAAATGTCATCTACAATCATTCACTTAATATTTGTTGCCCTTGTAGTGCTAGATTGTCTCCATATAGACCAATTTGGGTTGATAACCATCTTAGGAAGTGCCTCATGAACCTTCACAAGTCCTTTCAAGACAATTGTGTTGGAGGTAAAATGGGTCTGAGCAACAATTTTTAAAATAATTCTTATTGCTTCATTTACCTTCAATAGCTCCAATTTCAAAAATGTTTTGAATATGCCTTGTGTGACATATGGTGGTTGGTGATGAATATTTGGATCTCTTTGGCCCTGCCATACACTTGTTTGATTTAATCAATTTTGGTGCCGGTTTTTTGTAGCATAAGGTTGAGGGAGTGTACAACACAAGGTGTCCAAAAAATGTGTGCATAATGCTCTTCATCCAATAACTCTGCCACTACAATTTTTGGTATTGTTTGTTATGACTTGAACAACATTTTGAAGCCCCACTGTGATGTCCCCATCCTAGTCAGCATAGCTGGATATGTGGTTAGCCTATCACCCTGGTCCTCGTAGGCTGACAGATATGTGTAGAGGATCAATTGAGGCAGTTACTGGTGTTCAGGAGCTTCATTTTTGCAGTTGTTTTAGGTTGGGCCTTCGCAGAATCCTTCAGAGTGGATTTTTCAGAGACTTGCTATTTTTAGAAAGTCGGACAAGCGGAAGCTGCTATTTTTGGCAGGGCACCTGGTTCAGCTGGTCTGCTCAGATTCGACCCAGTGCATCAGTTTGTTGGTCAGATGGAAGAATAACAAAGTATTTAATGATTTATTAAATAATTAATATTTTGACTTTATATTATAAAGTCACTTTATTAATGTATTTAAATATTATAATTAAGGCGTATTATAAAGTATTCTAATACTTTATAATAAAGTGGTATAATTAATTTAATGAATGAGTATTTATTCATTAATGAAGAAGGCGCCTATTATTAAATATTTTTCCTAAGTCCAAACAGGCAAATTAAATCATTTATTTAAATGATTATTAAAAGGAAGGGTTTGGTCGAATTTCTCAAGAGGCTTATATATTGACTGCCAAAGACAAATCGAACTCTTATGTCTTGATTATTCAATTTGTCTTCTTTTTGCTCTGAGCAACGAAGTTTGCAAAACCTAGGGTTTCAGCAGACAGTAGATTTTGGAGAATGATACCTCTTCAGGATCTGGCATACTGAGACTGTGCAATACCAGTTGAAGATTGTCTACTTGGTGACTTCACACAGAAGTTGCAGTTGGATTTATTGATCGATTCAAGAAGGTTCTTACAGGGTTCCTCATCAGTGGACAGGGGCGACTTTCCAGAGATCATTCATCGGAGATCTGGCACTTTATTTCAAAAGGTCGTACCATATTTATTGCAGCAGCAGGGCCGTACTGTTTTGTACCAGCAGGGTCGTACTTCTCTTCTCAGGAGAAACGCCTTTCAGTTCTCAGCTTCTGACAGTTGGATCTAGTGCACCTTGGGTTTCTGGAGATTGTTCATCATTCTGAGCTTGGAGATCTGTGTTCTGGAGTTGGCTATATTAATTTCTTTCATTCTTTCAAGTGGTTGCAACAGCAATCAGGTTCTCTTGAAAAATAAAGTTATTTCTTCTTATAAGTTCAATTTATACATTGTATATGCTCTGGATCATGAATAAATGCATTCGCCTTCATTAGAGAACAATCTTGATGCGTAGTTGTCATTCATTTATTTTTTATGAATTTTTAAAGCTTCCTAGTGCAAAATCGCAATTTCCTGTTTTATGCAAAAACCCATCAAAAACACAAAAAACTACAAAACAAACAAAATTAGTGATTTCAGTTAGGGTTTGGGGTTGAGAGTCACCTGGACTCTTACAGTGGTATCAGAGCACAGTTTTCCTGCCATCCTGTGCTTTTTCAGAAAACAGAGTGCGTTTTGGTTGCTTTTTCATGAGTAGAGACATTCATTATACCAAAGGTACAGGAACAGGTAGAGTTGAGGATTGGACAGGTCCACCTATTCCTGAAGGTGAGACAGTGTCAGGAGTATTGGGTATTCACAGATCTAGCTCCAACAGCAGCGAGAACAGTGTTGCAACCTGTTGTGACCTAATTCACACCTCGCCCCATTGCAAATGGGGACCCTTGTTGTTTGCCTTTTAGGGTTTTGCCTTCGCGTGCCTCGTTTTGTCTGCTCTCCGTTTGGGGGTTTTGAGTCTGAATTTTGAATGGTCACCCGAGTCAAGCAAATGAGTTTTAGCCTGGATCACTGTATAAACGTCGCCATCGTGCTTAGAGGGCCTGGGAGACGAAGATCGACTGTCATTTCGGTCAATTCTGACACCTCCCAGTTTTTAGGGTTTTTCACCCCAGGCCCCCTATTTTTTAGGACCTACTTTTTTGGCACTTTTGGGCAATTCTGGGATCCCTATTTTTTAGGGTCTATTTTTGGAAAGTTGCTATTTTTTGAAAATTTCCATTTTTATAAAGTTTCTATATTTGGAAAGGGCTCGAGTTTCAAAAAATCCACTCAGAAGTTCGAAAAGATCAACGAAACTCTTAGAAAATTGATTCGAAAATTTTTTGAAATCATGGCTAAATTTTGGAAAATCACAGAAAAAGTTCAAAAAATCTGGAAAATTTGCTTGGAAATGGTGGAAAATCTGAAAAAATCAATCTAGAGATCACTGGAAATAATGAGAAATCTGAGAAATTCATGAAAAATCTGAGAAATCCATGGAAAGAATCTGGAAATCTGAACATTCATAGAAAGGTAATGGCAAGGAACTTAATGGAGTCCACCCTCCAATGGCAAGGCCATGAGTAAAGTCCGCCCAAGCCATAAGCTTAAACGGCAAGCCACAGGTCAAAGTCCGCCTTGGACAAAGTATGGATGGCAAGGAAAAAAGATGAACTCTGCCTTAGCCTAGAGATTGAATGGCATGCTAAGCAATGAAGTCCGCCCTCCAAAGTGGCATAAAATCTGATGAAGTCCGCCTTCCAGTGGCTAGCCAAAGGCTAAAGTCCGCCCAGCAAGATGAGGTGAATGGCAAGCTAAATGCTAAAGTCCGCCTTAGTCAAAGGGTGAATGGCCAAGAGACTAGTAAAGTTCGCCCTTAAGGAATGTTGAAGTGGCATCAAAAGAGATGAAGTCCGCCTTGGGTAAAATGAAATGGCATGGGATCCTATGAAGTCCGCCCTTGACCAAAGACAAAGTGGCCAGGTCAAAGATGAAGTCCGCCCACCATAATGATGAAGTGGCAAGGAAAATAATGAAGTCCGCCCATGGAAAAGAGAAATTTGTCTAAGTCGTAGCCAACAAAAAATGAAGTGGCAAGAGAATCAATGAAGTCCGCCCTAAGACAAATTGAAAATGGCAACAAAATTGATAAAGTCCACCCCAAAGAAAAAGTTGAATGGCTAGCCAACTGCCAAAGTCCACCCCATGTCTAAAATTAAATGGCAACAAAATAAAGCAAGTCCGCTTTAGGGTGGCAAAAGGAAAAAAGACAAAGTTAAGGAATGGCTAGAAGATGGATGAAGTCCGCCATGTATAGAGGAGTGTGAAAATTAAAAATTTTGTCTAAGTATATGGGCTTTGGAAAGTGTTAAAATATGCCCAGGTCCAAACATCAAAGTGTTTAAAAAAAAATTTCGCCATGGCTAGATAAATTTTGGAAAAAGCTAGAAAATTTTACCAGAGACTTTGGACGATTCAAATTTACGGTGAAATAAATATTGGACGAAAGGATTTATGGCCAAATAAAATTGGACATGGCAAAGTAAAATTGGACGAAGCAAATTTATGGCCAAATAAAGTTGGACGTGGCTAGATAAATTTTGGAAGATGAAATAAATTTTGGCCAAATAACTTTGGATGATTAAAAAATCATGGCCAAATAACTTAGGATGGCAAGAAAATATGGCCAACGAAAGAGGGTAATGGCCAAATAAAATTGGACATGGCGAGATAAATTTTGAAAAAACGATTAAAATTCATGGCCAAATAAATTGGACGATAGAAATTATGGCAAGAAATTTGGAGAAAATGAAAATTCACCTAAGGCATTGGCAAGGAGAATTTTGAAAATCAAATTGCCTTGGACAAAAATAATTCGCCATAAAACGAACGGGTTGGAAATGACACATGGAGTAATTATTTTAATTATTTTTATTCATTTTCCAATGCTCCAAAGAGATAAGTCTTAAAAAATTTGAAATTGGAAAGAAAGACAGAGCTTTGTTGGACTGGCGTTGAAATTGGAAACTTTCCCGGACAAGATCGTTGAGGATAAAACTTGCCACTCGGAAGCGAAGTGAAAGATGAGTTAAACTCAATTCGAAGGAAACAATGCAAATTTGCTAAAAAGATCGATTTTCTCACCTCTATAATTGATTTCACTTATCATTTGAACAATCATTCGATTTTGGAGAAGAAAAGTTGTGAGAAGAAACTTGTCTAAGGAAAAAAGGTTGAGAAAATCTACAGCAAAGTGAAGGAAATAAATTTTTACCAACTTGCATCGTGATTGTGATCACTTCTCCAGAAGTCACAGGCAGATTCACTTTGTCCACTTCACTTTGGCGTAAAACTTCATCGTTTATTTTCTTTCCAGCTTGATTTTTCACGAAGTCTAAATTGATAATTAGCTGGAATATCTTTCAAACTGATTCAAGTTTCGAATTTTGATTATTCTCTCTACTTTTTCTTGCAGATTTATTTTCGAAACGGTGAAGATGAAGTTCGCCAGCAAAGGTGTGCAAACACAGTCGAAAATCAAGTCCAAGTGGGAGCACGTTGTGGACACCGATCTTGGCCACGTTGTCCTCGAAGACTTCAGGAAAAGAATGTACGGGACTGATGGACGTCTGCCTACACCAATTGCCATGAGGATGATGCGCAATGGAATCGTCCACGCAGCTGGATTTACACCAACAAAAGAATGTCCGGAGCTTATGGTAGAATGTGCACTACACTACAATGCACGAGACAGGCAGATAGAAGCTCCTGACAGAAGAGTCCTTGCCTACTTGTCCAAGCCAGCAATCCAAGAAACCTTTGGAATTCTAGTGTACAATCGAACGTCCTACCGCAACAAGGAAGATGCACTCAAGCTTTATTAGAGCCAGCAGGATCTTTGTGCGTCCAACATAAACAAGAATTGGTTACTAAAGCCCAAGCCTACTGCAGGCAAGATGCCGAAGAAATTGATCAGAACCCATTTCAAAGAGGAATATGGCGACATTGTTTTGCTACTAAACAGAATAGTAGGCGATTCCCATGGTGCACCTTTTGAAAACTGGATGTACTATTTTATTGATGAAATAATCACTGGAGTCAAGATGTTCAATTGGTCTAGAATGATTAGTGATAGCCTGCACGAGCAGTTAGTTAACTTTGAGGAAACCAAAATTTTTCACATGAGCTCATACATCGTATATTCACTTGCAAGATATTACAAGTATCCTGGCTTGACCTGCAAAGGCGTGGTCAGCAATGGCGTGGGGCAATTCAAATCCTACGATTGTTATCCGCAGCTACAGCTGAAAGAGAAGTCTCATTTCCGGCGAGCTCATGACGCCTTTTTGATGTACATCACCCGCCTTCTCCAAGGCGGAACTCACCAAAGACTCTCACATGAGGCCAAGAGCCTAATCAGTCAGTATGGATTCTGGTTCATTCAGTATCCTAAGTTCACTTACATCAGAATCCAAGGATTCTCAGGAAATCCTTATAGACTGCCTATCTATCCGACCAACAAGATGGTTTTGTTGGAAGTGCTAAGGCAATTAGAGGTGTATCAGAATATTCAAAGGCCAAAGCAGAAAGCGGCTATCACCTTTCCTTTTTTCATCGGCAATATGGAGGAGTCATGTCCGACGGCACAAGCAGCAGAGGCTGCTCGACTGGAAATTCAACAATATCCATTCATATCATACAAATCCAGGAACAACTTTGATCCGCTCCATCACATCAGAACTGTGGACAGAGAGAGGTACAAGCATCGGGTTGACTTAGAAGACTTCTGGGCTAATGCAACCGATGAATATGACGTAAGGAGGAGGTTGTGGTCAAGATTGCCATTAAGCATGATAAGGGCAACAGAGCTCTTCAAAACACCTGATCAACTACATGATGATGGAATCTATTTGCAGCCAGGCTTAAATGAAAATGACCTACTCCCCCCTATGAGATGGTTTGAGCCTGAGATGGGCGACCTGGCGACACTCATGCGGCCCGTTTTCAAGTATTCTCAATGGTGGATAGATCGGCAGGTAGAAATTTTAAGACAGAGAAATGTGCAATTCACCTATGAATTGATGGGCGATACAGAGTCTTGTTCTTCAAACGTCGGTGCATCTCGTGGAGATGGACCAACAGATGCCGCCAACTCAAGAAAGAGGAAAGAAGTTGATAAATGAAATATACCGAGCCAAAATTTTTCAATTTTCACAATTGTAAGGTACAATGACAAGCACCCGTTAAGGTTAGATCATAAACCAAACGATGCTGAAAGCAACTCTAATGTAATGTCCCCATTTTGGCCCTAAGTACACTCTTTCAATAATAGATTTAGCCTATTTCCGGAACTGTGAGGCTAAGCCGGGTGGTGGAAAATTAGGGTTTCCTCTTTCAAATATTGCTCAGTTGGTGTTCAGAGGATGTTGTGCAGACTTACTATTTATAGCAGTTGCTATTTTTAGCAAGTCTATCTTTTGGCAGTATCTATCTAGCAGCAGTTCAATCCTTTGCAGGTTAGTGTTCAGTTTGGCTATCTATTGTTTTGATGTGAACTTACTATTTATAGCAGTTGGCTATTTTTAGTAAGTCAAAATTTGGCAGTAGCATCATCAGCAACTCAACTCAAGTCATCTTGCTATCCATCAGTTTCAGTATTGGCATTGGTTTTTGGTTATCTCCATGGACTAAGTTTTTATACTTAGTCAAAATTCATGTTTCTCAGTTGTACCCCACGCCTAGGAGTAATAACTTCATGTTGTTTTAAAAGAGGGGCCATTAAGGGGGTCAATTGTGCATTTAATAATTTATTAAATGCTTTATTGTTGCAAAGTGAAAAGGAGGTTGAGTAATATTATATTATTTCAAAAAGTATAATGCAAAAAGGTGGCATCCCTTTTGGAAGTTGAAATGATTCAACTTCTTGGAATTTGAAGAGTTCTTGTTGCTTCATTTGCCAATTGAAGTTTATATATTGCTGTTGTTTGAAGAGCTGATCATGCATATTTTTGAAGAGCAAAGTTACGCTGTTGGAATGAATCCAGAATCCGGCTAAGGGAAAGCTTAGCAAATTTACTCCATTTTTCGGCCCTGCAACTATGGTTCCCTAGGTGGTGGATTGAGAGTGTGTTTCATCCAGAAGTACATATTGAGCATTATTGTGGAGTTTTGGTGAGATATTTCCAGTTTTCATGTTGCTGGTTTATCATGGCTGAAAGTGATTTTTGTATACAGCTTTTAGTATGAATTTTATTTGGTTCTGGGTATTTGATCATTGCATTTCTATGATAGAGGCGACCATATTTGGAGGTTATCAAAATTTAATTCCAAGTTTCAGATTTTATTAAGCAAAATCGCCCTTGCAAGGAGGTCGTACCTTTTTGGAGAGCATTGGGATTCGTGCATAAATTAATGGTTGAGTTTAGATGCTGTTTTATCATTGTGAATTGGGCGCCAACCTTCTCAAGAGCTTTTGCAAGCTATATTTCATCTTCTGGAGGTATTGTGAAGGAGTTGTGATTATTTTTATGTGTTTTCAGTTTGTTGATAATCATTTCCAGATTGCTGATTTTTATATCAATTTGCTTCAGTATTCTGATTTTGGTTTTAAGCTTCATTAATTGAGAGGATATCAAGTGGAAAAATCTTCTATTTCATTGTGCTTTGTAAAGATTGTAATAACACTTGAAAATTGCAGTTGTTTATCATTATAAGACTGTAAACAGTAGTACTGTTCCAGTCATTTAATTAGCTGCAAAATCTTATGATTAATCTCTCATATATGTAACCCTTGGATGGTTTACCGCCAGTGTGGATAAAGAACATTCTAGAAGCTTATCTCTCTTATTTGCAGCTATTTCTATTCATTGTAAAGCTAGTTAGTAGTACTAACAGCTATTTCATTTTATTGCTGCAATTTATACTTGATTACACTCCCACAATTGGGTGGTTGAGTTTTAGAATAAACATCTTTCTTGATTGTAAATTCCCCCCACAAAATAAGTGGTTGTGTGGACAGTATTCCCCCACGTTAATAAGTGGAAGAGTGGATTTAAAGGCTGGCTTGCCGCCTAATAATTGTTGTAAACTCACCCACTGAATAAGTGGAGTATTCCCACCGCTTGTGGATGCCTGCACCAGCACATGAATTGTACTTTCAGCTCTGTTTATGCCTAATGATCCTCTGACCATATGCTATCACCTCGCCCACATTGGGATCTTGGTGAACATTCTTGGTTAGAGTTATCTTCTTTGCTGGTTTACATTTTGGAGCTAACGCTAATCAGTGTTTGGTTGTTGATTTGAATATTAATTTTGGGAAAAAATTAATGGGGAATATTTCAGTGGTATCAGAGCAGAAGATCCTGCCATCCTGTTGATCAGTGCTTCATGCTTAGGCAGATGAGTGATAGAGATCTCCGGTACTACATCGAAAGTCAGTGCAGATTCTAGTTCAGTTTCTTGTGGTATCCAGAGGTAGGCAGTTAGGCATGGCTAATGAAGAAGAGATGAAGTTGGCAGAGACTCTCTTTATGGTTGGAAAGAGACTTGGTAAAGAATTTCAGTCAAAGGAAAATGAAGAGAACATTCTTCATTTGTTAGAACAATGTTTGAGACAAGTGAAGCCATCACCTTCAGAGATAATGGAGTTGGCACTAGCTCCTGCAGTGAATTTTTTGAATCAGCCCTATTGGTTGGGGCATCCTGATGAAGAGACCAAGTTGCTGATTTCTTCTTGTTTTATGGAGATAATGAGAATTGTAATTCCCCAGTTGCCCTATGATGATGAAACTATGAAGATCATATTAAAGATGATAGTGGAATGTTTTCAAGATTTGGATGAAACTGGTAGTAGCTTGTTTCCAAGAAGAGCTGCTATTTTAAAAACATTTTCTGAAGTTGGTGCTTGCATCTTATTGATAGAATTTGAGATGGAGAATCAGATTTATCACTTGTTTAATTATCTTTTCACCTCGACCTGGAGTGAGCAAGAAGAGAGTATGCTTGCAGCTGTCATGAATGTTCTAATCTCTACAATTAAAGAAGTTGATAGTCTTCCTGAAAGTGTCCAAACTCTTCTCTTGGATGCTTATAAACGTGAAGAGCAGATTTCTCCCACTGCTGATTTGTTAGTTAAAGAAATTTTCAGTCAATGTGAAGATAAGTTGAAACCATTTTTGAAGAAGACTGTTGTGAACAAAGAGGAGATTTCCGAAGTTGAGGAGGATGAAAGTTGGAATCCCTTTGAAGACATTGCAAAAGTTCAAGGGGTATCTACGGATTTGCACTCATCCAAGCATTCTGTAAAAGAATGCAATGTGTCAGTGGAAGCCTTGAAGACTAGTGAGGTGCTCTTGTTTTCTACAGAGGAGAACAGTGAGTTGACTTGTGTTAAGAAGCCTCATGTTGAAGATTCAAAGAAAAACCTTTTGGAAACAAAAGTTGAAACAAAGATGCATGAAGAGGCCATAAGTGTAGATCCAAATGAAAGAGAAGTTCGATTAGTAGAAGATATGTGTTCAATCAGCAATTTGCTTCTTCACAATTCTAGAGAATGTTGGTTTGAAAGTCAAGTCAAGGAGGAGAAGAAGAAAGAGGAAGATGAAGTCTCTTCCCACTTCAAAGTTGATTTGATCAATTCTTTTGAATCATGTGTAGGAGACAACATGGAAGGTGAAGTTTCTAGTAGTTATAAGGCAGATTTTTCTTCACCGGAAATCAAGCTAAGGCAAAAAGCTAAGGAATTGGAAGGCACTATGGATGGAATGATGAAGAGTGTTCACCACATGCGAGACAAGTTGAGGAGTACAACTCAAACCATTTTTGAAATCTTTATCCATCAAAGTTGTTCTACATCATCTCAGCCAGTATATAATGATTGCAGCTCAAGTTCACACATTGTTGATAATGGAATTCAAATTTTGTCAAATCTTGATAGAATTCATAGACATGTAGAACAGATGATTTATGATGTGCCTAGGGGAGAAGTTGTATGTTGCATTTCTATTGATGACATGAAGTCCATTAAATTTGCCTTGGAGGAAATTAAATCTAGTCTTTTGCACATCTTTCGTGACAAAGACTTAGTGGCCAATATTGCTGACAAGGCATTGGAGTGGCATGAGCTTACCAAAACAAAGTTGCAAGAAGTGCATGAGACTCTAATTGAAGCAGAGAATCAGATTTCTGCTGTTCAATATTCATGGGAGCAAGAAAATAGAAGAAGAGTAGAGGAGCTTCAAGAAATTCTTGATGAGTTTGATCTCATACAAGAAACATATGATTTGGAATGCTGTCCTAAGAGACCAAAGCATTCAAATTCTCAAGCTTATCAAGCTTTTGACAATCTCTTGTATGAAGAAGGTTCTAGTAAGGTTTATGTAAATCCTCTTTTTGAAAATGACGAAGAAATTGCTTCAGAGATTACTGAAGAAGGGGATTTGAGTTTGTCTTCCAGCATTGGAGAGTTAATACGTGAGTTGCACGAAGTTGAATCTACTGCTGCTCCTAGTGCAACCATTCAGCAAGAATTGGTAACTCTTGAAACACAAAGAAATGAAGGCATTCTTATTGTTCATCAACAAAGAGTTGATGGGTTTGTTGATGAAGGTTTAATTTATTTTTTGATGAGGATGCTTGTGAGACTCATATCAGATTTTAGTTCATCACCATCTTCTCTTAGAGTGATAGATTTCAGAATTGTATTTGATGAAGGATTCATGGAATCTTTCCGGCAAGTCATATCACAAGATTCTAGATTTGATTTCTTCAATGAACAAAGGTTGGTTGAATACTTCTTGGAATTTCAAGAAGTGGCATTGCAGATGGAACGAGTGAATCAAAGGATTCGTGTGAGAGCAATTATCAGTTTGAGAAGTGGTTCTTCATGGTTGTTAGTTTGGGATCCTGGCATTACTTGGGAAGAAGGTAATTTCAAAATAGATAGACCAGCATATAATATTCAGAGTGTAGTTGTGACCATTTGCTTATGTGTTGGAAAATGTCTTCAATTGAAAATCAGTGTTTGGGATCTCAAGCATTTTCTTTTGAAGAATGGAATGCATAAAAAGAAGGTTGGATGGAGAGATAAGTGTCAAAAATTCTGTTTAATGTTTGCTGCTCCCTTCTTTCTATGTCATTGCCTCTTTATTTCTGATCATACATTGGTGTTCTGGGAAGGAAATATGATCAAAAGTTGGTTTGTGGTGACATGGGGTCTCTTGCTAAAAGTGCCACCAGCTTGGTTCATGAGCAGTTATGCTCATTTTGATGGAAAGTTCTTTTGTAGCAGCTGCTGTTTGTCTTCTTGGATGCTGATTTTCCAAAAATCAGATCTCAAGATGATTATTTCAGACCTCTTAGGAAGTTGGTTACTTCATTTCCAGGCCTCTCCACCTCCTATTTGGACTGAATTTCTGCCAAAAATAAGCAAGGGCGTGTTTATGTATGGTCAAAGTTCAAGTATGGGTTGTTCATTGATAGTTGACAGTGAATTTTGTGGTACCAACTCATACATTACTTTTTGGGACAGCGAGTTATTAGCTGATTTGATTTGTCAAATTGAAACTCTTGATGTGAGATATGTGAATATTTCTTGGAGTTCTTTCAATGAAATCAGTTTGCTTCAAAGGAAGCATTGTGCATCCTCTTGGATAGGGATGGAGTGTGGAGTGTTGCTCTTGGTTTAGAAGCATGTTTGAAAATATTTTTGTTGCTGATCAGAATTATGACAACAAGATTTGGAGGTCCTACAGACTGATATGGGACCCGGGCACTAACATGTTTGGTGCATTGTCTTTTGTGGATTGTGACATGTTGATCCACTTTGAGTATTCAATTGTTTTAATCAGAGTAGCACAACGGATTAGAGGAACGGTGTTCCTGAGAAAGATTTGGAATCCTGGTATCACTTGGGTTTTCTATTCCACAGTTGAAGATGATGAAGCCAATGATGGTCTTCTAGAATTTATTCCCATGATGTTTCACTTTAATTTTAATCTAGTGATTTCTTGTGTTGGCATCCAACAGTGCAGTGCTTACATCAGTTGGTGCTATCCTTCTCCTAGGATGATTTGGGACCCTGGGATCCTATTTGGCATGGTAAAAATCAAATTGTTTCTTTGGAGTGTGATGGCATTGCTTGAGGACAAGCAATTTTGGGAAGGGCGGACTGTAATGTTCCCATTTTGGCCCTACACTCTTCATTTGGATTTAGCCTATTTCTGAAAATCCGTAGGCTAAGCTGAGGTGGAAAATTAGGGTTTCCTCTTTCAGATACTGTTCAGTTGGCATTCTGAGGTTGTTGTGCAGACTTACTATTTATAGCAGTTCACTATTTTTAGCAAGTCTATCTTTTAGCAGTATCTGTCTAGCCGCAGTTCAATCCTTTGCAGTTCAATGTTCAGTTTGGCTTTCTGTTGTTTTGATGTGAACTTACTATTTATAGCAATTGGCTATTTTTAGTAAGTCTAATTTTGGTAGTAGCATCATCAGCAATTCAACTCAAGTCATTTTGCTATCCTTCAGTTTCAGTTTGGCTTTGGTTATCTCCATGGATTAAGTTTTATACTTAGTCATTTTTATGTTTCTCAGTTGTACCCCCACGTCTAGGAATGATCACTTCATGTTGTTTTTAAAAGGGGGTCATTAAGGGGTCAATGGTGCATTTAATGAATTATTAAATGCTTTATTGTTGCAAAGTGAAGTTGGATGCCTAAAAGAGGTTGATTAATATTTTATTATTTCAAAAAAGTGAAATGCTTAAAGTGGCATTCCTTTTGGGAGTTGAAGTGATTCAACTTCTTGGAATTTGAAGAGTCTCTTGTTGCTTCATTTGCCAATTGAAGCTTATATATTGCTGCTGTTCGAAGAGCTGATTATCTTTGGAAAAATATAACGTTATGCTGCTGGTTTGAAATCCAGAATCCGGCTAAGGGTTAGCTTAGCAAATCTACTCCACTCTTCGGGCCTGAAACTATGGTTCCCTAGGTGGTGGACTGAGAGTGTGCTTCATCCAGAAGTACATATTGAGCATTATTGTGGAGTTTTGGTGAGATATTTCCAATTTTTATGTTGCTGGTTTATCATGGCTGAAAGTGTTTTTTGTTGACAGCTTTTTGAGCAAATTAAATATCATTCTGGGTATGTTTGCAAAGTGGTTCTAGACCCAAGGCGACCCCTTCCAAAAGAGATTGGAATTTATTTCCAAGTCTTTGATTTTTTATTGCTAAATCGCCCTTTTCAAGAGTCGTACCATCTGTAGAGAATTGAGAATTGTGCCATAAATTAATGGATGACTTTTGAGGCTGTTTCTTCATCTTGTCATGGGTGCCTATCCTCCAGAGGTTCATTGCACTCCGTTTCACGCCATTCGGAGGTATTTTGGTGAAGTTATGAGCATTTAATTAATTCTTATAGTTGCTGGTTATTCATTTCCAGAATTGCAGATTTATATCAGACTTGTTTCAGTTTGAATTTCCAGTCCTTTCTTCATCAATAATTGCTACTAATAATCATGGAATCATTCAGAATCTTGGTGCTTTGAAAACATTGTAATATTGATGTAATTTGCAGCTCTCCTTCTATATTGTAAGACTGTAAACAGTAGTACTGTTCCAGTCCTTTATTGCTGCAATTATTTTCTATTTCTCACTTTAAGTACCCCTGGATGGTTTACCGCCAGTGTGGATAAAGAACATTCTAAAAGCTTATCTATTCTATTTGCAGCTGTTTTTATCCTTTGTAAAGCTAGTTAGTAGTACTAACAGCTCTTCCTTTACTTGCTGCAATTTTATATCTGTTTTACACTCCCACAATTGAGTGGTTGAGTTTTAGAATAAACATATATTTGTTTGTAATTTCCCCCCACGTTATAAGTGGTTGTGTGGACAGTATTCCCCCCACGTTAATAAGTGGAAGAGTGGATTTAAAGGCTGGCTTGCCGCCTAATAATTGTTGTAAACTCACCCACTGAATAAGTGGAGTATTCCCACCGCTTGTGGATGCCTGCACGAGCAGATGAATTGTACTTTCAGCTCTGTTTATGCCTAATGATCCTCTGACCATATGCTATCACCTCGCCCACATTGGGATCTTGGTGAACATTCTTGGTTAGAGTTATCTTCTTTGCTGGTTTACATTTTGGAGCTAACGCTAATCAGTGTTTGGTTGCTGATTTGAATGTTAATTTTGGAAAAAAATTAATGGGGAATATCTCATTTTTTTTTAATTTTCTATCAAAAAACTAACAAGTTGTGCTTTCACTTTGTCATTGTGTGTGTAGGTTAATTGATAATGGCTTCTGCATCCAATTCTACCTTAGGCTCAGGCCCATCCGTGCCTGGGGGATTTGTAGGCACTCGTTCAGCAGGAGCTAGAGATCCTGCTTGGAAATATGCTTATCAAGGACCCGAACCTGGCTCAATCTTTTGCATTAAATGCGAAAAAGTATACCGTGGAGGCATCAATCACCTCAAATACCACCTTGCAAGCATCTCTCAACGTGATGCTAAGGCTTGTCCTAACACCACAAAGGAAATAAAAAGACAAAAGAAAATGTGGTGCAAATAATAACTAACAATGCAACAACATATGTGGCAGCAGGAAGAATCCTTTGAGATAAACACCACGCAATTTTTTGGACACTTTGTGTTGCATATGTCCTTGACCTTCTTTTGGAGGACATAGGCAAATTAGATTGGGTCACACCGATTGTAGAGGATGCAAAGAGGATCACTAAATTTATCTACAATCACCCTTGGGTTCTTCACTTGATGAGGGATCACACCCAAGGGAAAGAGTTGGTGAGATCCGGTGTGACAAGGTTTGCAACAATTTTCTTAACATTGCAAAGCATTCTTGGTGCATTGACGGATTTGAAACAAATGTTTGTGAGTCAAGCATGGCTAGACTCAACTTATTCAAAGAAGCCGGAAGGAGAGAGAGTTTCAAGCATTGTCTTTGACAGCCTCTTTGCACAAAGAGCTACGGAGATTGTAAAGGTAAATTCAAAACTTTGAATTTAAATTCAAATTGAACATTTTTTTTTATGTCTTTCATTGTAAATTTGTAACTCTAATCTTTTTGCATTTTTATATTGTAGGTGTCGAAACCCTTCGTTAGAGTTCTCCACTTGGTGGATGGGGATAAAACCCCAATGGCGTATCTTTATGAGGCCATGGATAGGGCCAAGTAGGCTATAAGAAATTATTATAAGGCGGACAGCCTTGAGTTTGATCCCATTTGGGAGATTATTGACTGGAGGTGGAACCATCAACTCCACCAACCCATCCATGCAGTAGGGTGATTCTTGAACCCTTGTTTCTTCCATTCAAGCACCTATGTAGATCCTACTGGAGAGGTTATGGAGGGCCTCACTACTTGCATTCAGAGGATGACACCCGAGGTTGAGGTGGCAAACCTCATTGTTGATGAATTGCAAAGTTATAGGGAAAAAGGGGTACACTCTTTTCTTCAAAGCTAGCAAAGAGAGCAATAAACAATCAGCCACGAGGTATAAAATTTGAAATTTACAAGTTACAAGTTACAAATATTGATAATTAGATAATTTGATAAAATATGTTTTGAACTTTTGACTTTCCTTTCTAAGTTTCTAACTCTTAATTTTTTTTTGTAGATGTTTGGTGGAGAAATTGGGGTGGAAATACCCCAAATCTCCAAAAATTGCCCTCTGTCTTATGCCAACCTTGTAGTTCGTCCATTTGTGAGTGCAAATGGAGCTTGTTTGAGGCCATCCACACAAAGAAGGGGAACAAACTAGCTCAAAAACGCCTCAATGACCTTGTCTATGTGCAATATAATCTTCGGTTGCGCACAAGAAAGGTAGAGGAAATATCAGATAGTCCAATTGATTCGGATGAGATAGATCCATATAGTGATTGGACATGGCAGGAGGAGCAGCCTCCATTGTTTTCCAAGGATGACATATATGATTTAGAGTGACAGGCAATGTAGGAGGGGGTTGGATTTGCATTCTCATTGGATGATATTGAGGATGAACCTGAGGAGGAGTCATTGCCAGTGCCACCACCAACAGCTGCAGTAGGATCTACATCCAAGATGGAGGTTGAGGAGCCAGAGGGTAATGAGAGATTGCACAAAGAGGTAGAGCTTCAGGCATCTTGTGAGGAAGTCATGCCGACCAAAGAAATGATCAAGCTTGGAGTCATAGCTTGCAGCCATAAGACTATGTTGGTGGCTGGAGACATCTCTCGAAGAGGAAGAACCTATTCAGGTTGTCATTGTGATCAGTTACTTCGAAGAGGGAGTTAAAATCTGAAGATTCAAGACTCGAGTTGAGAGCATGTCCGAGAAAAGGTTTGAGGTTCTGAGATCTGTCAATGAAGGGATTTCACTTCCAGAGGATTTCTTTGCAATCTCTAAGGCAGGGATCAAGAGGGAGTTTTGTGATTCACTGAGATGAAGTGAAGGTTGTAGTGTTGCAAGGCCGATGCTAAAGTCCTTGGAAGACCTCTTCAACTGCTGAGATCATAATTGCACAAGATAGTCAATCTGGATTTGCATTGGTAGCTTCGCAAACCTATTCTGAATAGAGTGATCTAGGATGAGGTTGAAGAGGACAGCCATGAATTCTCTACAGAGGTGTGCGCTAGAAACCATTTCTCTAAGGCAAGCGTTGCAGGCAATCTTGGATGAGGAGGTCAAAAGGTTGATGTATGTACTTGAAGCTTCAGAGGGAGTCACACCATCATGAAGATCTATGTTAATGATACCTGATGAGCTTGGGATTCTCCAAGAATGATGTTGTTTCAAACCTGTAATTCAAGAAGTATGGCAGAAGCCGGATGAGATCATTTTGAGTCAAGGGAAGTATACTATTGACATCTTGAAGAGATTTGGTATGATGGATTGCAAATCCATGTCTACGCCTATGGAGACTAACTTGCAGAAGCTAAAAGAGGCTGCAGCTAATTCAGATCTGGTGGATCCCCCTATGTACAGGCAATTGATTGGATCGTTGATGTATCTAGTCAATACTAGACCAAATATTTGCTATGCAGTGAGTCCACTTAGTCAGTTCATGTGTGAACTAAGGCAAATAAAACTAGTTGCAGCAAAGCATATCCTGAGATACTTGCGTGGCACAGTTGGGTATGGCTTGAGATATTCTTCTAGTGTGGACTTGAAGCTGCATGGATATTCTGATTCTAATTGGGCAGGATGTATTGCGGATCAGAAGAGCACCTCTGGATGTTGCTTCAGTTTGGGGTCTGCAATGATATCCTAGTGTAGCAGGAAGTAGTCTTCAGTGGCACTAAGCACCGCAGAGGCCGAGTATATTGCAGCTTGTGTGGCAGCTCAAGAAGCAGTGTGGCTTCGGAAGTTCCTTGCAGGATTGTTTGGACAATCGTTGGAGTCGACTGTCATTCATTGTGATAATCAAAGTTGTGTGAAGATTTCTGTCAATCCAGTGTTTCATGATAGAACTAAACATGTTGAGATCAAATACCACTATATTCGAGATATGGTATTGTTGTGACCTAATTCACACATCGCCCCATTGCAAATGGGGGCCCTCCTTGGTTTACTTGTTAGGTTTTGCCTTGAGCTTCATTTTCATGGTTCCTTTTGCTCTAGGCTTTTCGAGATAGGGTTTTTAAGCCATCATCCAGAGCCAAGTTGTGATTTTGAGTCAGAATCAGTGCCTAAACACCTCAGACATACTCAAAAGGCCTGAAAGAACAAAGATTGACTGTCGTTTCATCCAATTCTGACATCTCCTTTTTTTGGGGATTGACCCTCTGAACCCCCTATTTTTTAGGGACTTCATTTTTGGTATTTTTGGCCCATGTTGGACTTCCTATTTTTAGGGGCTATTTTTGGAAAGTTACTATTTTGGGAAAAGTTTCTATTTTTGGCAGGGTTTTTATCTTTAGAAAGTGCACGGATTTCAAAAAACCACTCAGAAGTTCCAAAAAACCAATGGAAATCACAGAAAATCAATTGAAAAAATTTCATGAAATCCAT
>VDFB02018912.1:0-19318 GCA_007258455.2 Sequoia sempervirens | reverse complement strand
GTGTGAAGAATTCATCTTGATTTTTAATATATTTCCTTTAAAATTTCCAAACTCTTAAACAAACATTCTTTTATATAGGACACTATAATAATCCACCAACAATTCTACTCAAGGATTATATCTACATAATACACTAGATTCCTTAAGAACACAATACACTCCTTTGTTTGAAATTTCAAGTTATGGTAAACACACATATGTAGTGCACTAAAAATACCTATGTTCAATCAATAATTTAATCATAATATCATGACCTATTCAAGATTTTGCTATAGTGAAATGGACTCATCAGTGGTGAAGGGGGGGATGGGATGTGAATAAATGAGGAACAAGACCAAATCACTAATCTTGGTAAGCTTAGCCTCAACCTTGGCACTATACTATCTTATGCTCATCACATGTTTTTGTTGTCATAGCTCTCTTTCTTATACAATGTCATTGGTGAAAGTATATACAATTTCCATAATCTTTTCAATGTCCTTGTGCCTAGATCCTTTATCATTGTTTTCCCTCTATTTATTTCTATTCTCTATCTTTCTTCTTGAATCTAACTTCTCAATCATTTTAAATAAAAGAAAATCTCTCTTGCTGCCCCTATACTCATGTTCCTAATTAAATAAAGGACCACCTACAATTATGGTAGTTTCCATTTCCTACACCTCTACACTCAACCACATTTAGTTTTTTCACAGTGTGGCGCCATAATGTAGCCTCCATTCTCATGCAACAATGATGAAGGAATGAATTAAATAGAAAATTTAATATAAATTATAAATGTGATTAACATTAGAATTACAAATATGTTAATGTAATTATGATATATATAATAAGAGAGTGAAAAAGTGTCATGACATCCTACACTTCTAAGAGTTTACATCATCCCAATGCATCAATGTTTGGCAAGAAATTAACATAAACTTTATTAATCTTTACACCAATATAGGGCTAGTAAGATTTGATTCTTGAATTTTTCATACCTCATAGTTTGAATGGATTGACTAGGATGCTTATGAACTTCAAAATGTACCTATTCTCATTCATAATAGTATGCTTCCTATGTTTAACAATCAATCAACACTTTGACAAGGTTAAAACATTAGTGAGAAACAATAAATGACCTACAAACAATCTATGCTAGTGGAATAAGTCTATATCCAATTTATGTTAAAAGCGCAAAGCAAGAAATAGAATTGGCATGGTTGACAAACATCGATAATTGGTAAGAGCAATTTAACCTTATAGGTATATTATTGACTTAATTAGACTAGATATTTATATCCATATACCAACTAACTAAAATTGAATCAAAAGGTATCAATAGTTTTACCAAACAATATTAATTTAAATTTCAAAATCAAGAAGTAATGAAATAGTAAGGATAAGATCCCATGCGAGTAAGTTACAAAACTTCCACACATAGCTTAATCCTAGAAATCATAGTAAAACCAACCAATCAAACCAAGATCTCAACATGTTCTCATGTATTTAAGTTGAGGAATGTGTAACATCACAAACATAATACTCAATAAACCTAGTTATACTATGAAGCAATATAATAAATCATACTATCATTATCATACATTATTATATTTATACCAAAATTCAATTCATAATTTATGATTAGTCACATATACCATATTTAGATGATTCATTATAAAGCTTATGCAACATTCAAGGTGGCATCACCTTAGTCATGCATTATCCGAATCCATTGAAATCAATGCATAAATATGTAATCAATAATAAGTATGGGTTAGCACATGTATACAACCATAAACAATCCACATAAATCCGAATCCATTGAAATCAATGCATAAATATGTAATCAATAATAAGTATGGGTTAGCACATGTATACAACCATAAACAATCCACATAAATAATTGATTTATGAGATCCTAACACCAAACTTTAATCTCACCATATAATGAAAGTACCGCAATAAGAAAACAACAACAAAGTTGAGTCCTTAGAAAATTGTTTTCATAGTACTTAGAACATCAACTACAAGGAACCTATCATAAAAAAATATCAATGATAGAAGTATTATTCCTCCTTACTATATTTTTATGTTCCATTTCCTTTCTAATTTTTAATCACTACCTATTATGTTATCAACTAAGTATGCAATAATTTATATTAATTGGTGTAGAAGTGTATATAACATTTTATATATGATTAGTCTAAGTCTTAAATAGTTTATCCATAATTAATATGAGAATTCACATATTTCATCCAAATATCACAAAGGTACATACTTTTCTTTTTACAAAGATACATACTTTTTCTTAATAATTTATATATTGTAACTTCCAAAAATCATTGTATATGTCAAAATTTATTGAAATATTTAATATAAAAGCAAATATTTAACACATATTATACTTCTGTAACATACAAATTAATATATATTATACTTTTAATAAATATTTCGGCACACCCAGGGAGGATGGTGGTAAAGGTAGAGGAGTCTGGCTTTACACCTGCCAATTGCATCTACTTGAAAGTTTCTAAAACCTTGTGCATATCCTGGAATCGTAGCATTCCATAAGACCCCATTTTTGAGGCATTCGGTCGAGCATTACCAATTTTTACATATACTCTGTTCCAAAGCCCCCATTTTGGCACAGGCTGGAACTGCACTGGCAAGTGTAATCCGATGGGGTTGAAGACCTGTTTGTTGCATAAACTGAAACATTGCGACTACCTTTTAAGGACACCCATGTCTTCTTACGCTGCAGACGTGACCAAAAACTTTATCGTGACCAAAATATATGCAGCGCGGGAGTTTTGACGATGTCGTTTGAATTATATGCGGGAGAAACGATTTAAAATTTTTATCGAATTTGATGGATGTTCTCTGGTATGTGGATATGGTTAAGTTCCTGGCTGGCAATTACTTTCTCCCGCACATTTGTCCATTTTCGGCTCTTCAACTGGCTCTCGAAGGTTATGATATTCTCAATGGCTCTAATTCTGTGGGAGGGGTTTTGTTCAGAAAACATTTACTTTCCAACCCTTCCTTATCTTCACTCCTCAGTTCGATGGCGCATGGTCTGGCATCGCCTGCGTAGGCAACGAGCTCATCTAGGAAACACAATTGCTGATATGGTGCAAAATTTGTATGACACGATTCAATTTTTAGTCCTCCATGCTCTTGTTGAGCCCCACTCTACCCCATACTTCCCCCCTCCAGCTGATTTAGCCTCTTCTGCTGAAAGTAGCACATGAATTTTATTGGCTACTCTGCTTTCTTGTGCCCTCTCAAGTTTTGTTAGAATTTTGGGATCTTGGGCCACCTTTTTCTGATTATGAATTCTGCATATTTCTGTTGGCTTGGTGATTTTGCGGTATGCTCTTGGTGATGTCTTCGGTTTTTCTTGGTTGCCTTCCTCTGTCTCGGCTCTTGGATTAATGTTGTTTGCACTACTTGGTGACACAGGGTTTTGGTGCTTTCCTCCTTCCTTCTCTTCGTGCTTCTATTCTCCTAATATTATGTATTTGGATGTGATAATTATAATTCTTTTTTTTTTTGGTAATCACCTTCATGGCATTGGACCATTTTGACTATTTTGTGAAGGTTGTAACTTTTGTCTCTATTGACATTTGCTCTCATGGAACTGAACCTGCTCGGTGGGATTTCCACTTGTAATTCCTCTGATTTATAATATAATGTTTAGTAGCTTGCCACTTTGTTTTTAAAAAAAAAAATTATTAAGATATTTTTTTTATTTTTTTTAATTTATCTAAAATTAATGATTAACATTTGAATTGGAATGAAAGATTGAAGTATATAAGACAAATATATATGGACTAATTCAAATATAAGATATTAATGTAGAGATATGAAATTAAATATAAGTATAAAAACATTTAGAAAAAATATTTTATTTTTAAATATTAAAATAAAGATAAAATAGGGAAGAGGACCTAGTAGCTACCCACCCTAACTTTGTGTATCCTAAGCCCCTAAACAGTTATAACTATTGTAGGATGAATGATTACATACACAAGGGTCGAAAAGTGGTCATTGGAGGTGTTGAATAATACCCACACATAGACACCCTAATAATCATGTAATACAACAACCAAAAAAGTTGCACAATTCCTCTAATTAATATTAGTAATTATGCATATATTTAATGACCAAAAAAATTGGTTCACCTAATTAAATCAAATTAAGTCATTAAAGGTTTTGGGTGTTTTGTGTTTTGGTTCCAAAATCCGTATTAGGGGTTTATGTTGGCATGGACCACAATCTTATTGGTATCCACTTTATAACATGTCAAGTTTGAATACATAATACATTTTGTGCCCATTACAAGGTCCCTATTATATTATCCTAATCATTTTCCAACATGCCTCCTTCACATTTGTCGCACTCCATCATTCTAGAAGCTTGTCAAATCCTCTCCACTTGAATAAAGGTGTTGACATGGGAATTTTAGGTAATGACTTCAATAATTTCTCCTTCCAATTTATAATCACATACTTATATACATACATAGTTATGACGAGAATTTACATACTTATATTATTTTACATAATTTGTTATATAGTTGTTCACATAGACACACACACACACACACACACACATACATTAATAGATAGATATGTGCATATATAGCTATATATTTGTCCATAACTGTATATCTATATAGATAGTTGATATATGTGAACACACATAAACTCAAATATATAATAGTTATTATAGATAGATATGTGTGTATATACAACCATATATATGTATATAATTTGTATGTGTGTTTTTGTGCCCTACACACATGCCCCATTGAGAATGAGGACACTCACTTTTTCTTGTTTCTTGTTATTAGGTTGATTCAAGTATTTTTTCTAGCTTTTGTTTTTCTTAGGAAGGTTTGTAGATTTTAATGTTGATGTTTGTCATTGATGTCAAAAGAAACAAAGGAATGGAGTTTGTCATTGGTGTCAAAGGTAGTGTTGATGCAACATGCAAAGGTACTTTTTCTTGTTCCTTTGTTTTATGGTGTTGATGCAAACATTCATTTCACAGTGGTGATACAAAGCAATGTCAAAGTTTAGTGGTGATGCAAAAGAGTGTCAAAAGCCATTGGTGATGCAAAAGGTGTATTTTTCCTTTGTTTCCATCTTTATAATATAGTTGCTTTATTTCAAAGTGATTTCATTGTTGATCATTCAAAGGTATATAAGATGGTGAGTTGATAGGATTATGTTTCATTCAACATGGAGTCTTCTTTTCACAAGAAACATTCATTATAACATAAGTTGTCATCTTTCATAAATTAGATCAGGTATTCAATGGATAGTTTTGCATAAAACATGAGTGATATGGGAAGAGATTGGTATTCATATTTGTTACATAATGGACCCTCAAAAAGTTGTGCAAGGTGATCACTGTCAAGGATTTTTAGACCCTTAGAAAGTTACAAGGTGATCACTGTCAAGAATTGTCTTGACCTCTCTTGGTGTTCTTATGAGGATTAGGATTGTTGTTTATTACCTTTTAAAAACAAAGTTGGAATTGCTTCCATTTCTTGTTTCAGAGTCTTATAGAAGGAAAATTAATATGGTGGTAACTCCATTTTAGCGTTTTGTAAATACCTTATAATCTAAAACTCTTGGCATTATTTCAAAACCCTAATACTATCTATATCCTATGAACCTTGAAGACCTAGGGTTATGTCTTGTGAAGGTCATCAATGCAGAATTCACTTTATGTTTTATTCATTTGTTGACTTGCTATAAATGGTCAAAAGTCACTTAAATGATGACTTGAGGGGTTGAGCATGGTGTTACCTAGCCCCTTCTCTTAGGTGTAATTGGCTAGACATGTTAAAGACTTGTGTTTCACCTCCCAAAGTAAGATCAATGGTCATTGTTTAATTGATGAATTGGAAAATGTTGAAGACCAAAGGTCTTTGTTTAAAGTTGGAGCTCGAAAATAGTTACTTCACAAGCCTTCACATTAACGGGCATATGGGTGCCATTTCCCTTGTTTCAGTTACACATAGCTTAGTAACTATATGGAGACAACAATTGAATGCGTATGACTGCCAAAGCTTTGAATGTATTCCAACCAACATTTGGACTCTGTGAGAGTGATTTGAAGACTATGATACCATGGTTTTTTCAAGAAAATGCATATTGAGGGAGATTTGAATAAAATTTTGTAAAAGAGTAATATGGTGTCACTGTATGACTACATTCATGAAGTGTATTTTTCTTTGCATAGATTAATATAATCTGAATGAGATCACGAGTATATGGAGTTTGATTTGAAGTCAAGGTGTGTGTAGAGAATGTGCAAATGTCCATATGACTAAAGTTTAACATTGTCTAAGGTTGTTCATCATGATACGAGACACAATTGTGTAAGAGTCATTTTATGTTTTCTACTTGATCATTCAAACAAGGTTACAGTCAAAATGTATGCAAAGGTTCAATAAGTTCATTGTCCATATATATATATATATATATATATATATATATATATATATATATATATATATATATATATATATATATATTAGTTTAAACATTCTTTGTGTTTATTGAGATAAGGGGATTCTTGTAAAAGAAGTGATTATCCATGTATGCAAGGTTAAGTGTTAATTGTTTGTTTTCCAAATAGGGGAAATTAATTATTTGAAGCATATTGTAAACAAAGTAGTACTCTATATATTTCTTCTTCATTACTCATTGGAGTTGGTGCTCCTACACATATTGTATTCAATGAGAATTTGGTTAGTGAGACCTAATGGTGAACTAATTGTGAGGAGTGGATTGGTTGTTCAAACCTAACCAACACTCACACAATGGTTTTTCCATTTCTAGGTATTTCCACTTATAAAACTTGTGTCATGGTGATTCTTATATGTTTCCATTGAAGTTTGTGCTTTTCAAAAGTTGTTTAATTGCTTTATTTTTGTGCACCACTAAGTCACCCCCCCACCCCTCTCAGTGGTCTTGAGTATTCCTACAATTGGTATCAAAGCAACAAGTTCCTTGCAAAATTTTAATCAACTCAGGTTGATCGTGATAGTGGAATACTATGGCTAATCAGGAAGGATCTTCTACCTCAAAAGCACCTCTGTTTGATGACACTAATTTTTCTTTTTGGAGTTTTAGAATGGATTCTTACTTATCTTTTTTGGGATTTGATGTATGGGCATCAATAGAAAAGGGTTATGCAGTGCCTCTCACAACCCCATTGTACTATTGATGAGAACAAAGCTTATGAGTGCAATGCCAAGGCTAAGAATGTCATCCTTTGTGGTTTGAAAAATGAGATCATTGTCAAAGTCATGCATTGTAAGAGTACAAAAGATGTTTGGGACAAGTTAGTCAGTATTTATCAAGGTGATGTCAAAATCAAGGAAGCCAATTTGCAAACCCTTTGAGAAAATTTTGAAGGATTAAAATGAATGAAGAAGAAAAGATTGTAGATTATCTCTTTAGAATAGATGAAACATTCAATACTATGAGAGGTCTTGGTGAGAAAGTTGAAGATTTAGTTCTTGTCAAAAAGGTCTTAAGATCATTGCCTCCTAGATATGATGCTAAGGTATCTATTTTTGAAGAGGAAAAGGACCTGAACAAGTTCACTCTAGATGAATTGCATGGAACACTCATTTCCTATGAAATGAGAACACAAAATGAAGTATCCACAAACAAAGAAGTAGCATTTAAAATTGTCAAGAAATACAAAGAAATAGACTTTGAATTTCAAGACTTAGATGAAAAAGAGTCACATTTTGTTAGAATGTTGAATAAAGGGTCTGGAAAGTACGAAGGAAAACTTCCTTTCAAATTCTTTAACTATGGAAAAATAGGACATTTTGCTACCAAGTGTCCTTATGCAAAATCTAAAAGTGATGTAGAAGATGATAGGAAACAAGGAAAAAATAATCAATATAATTTTAGAAGAAAGAACACTTTCAAAAATAAAAATAGTCTCTTTATCGAGGAAATTGATATAGCTGATAGTATTTCTGAAAGTACTAGTGATGAAGAAGAATAAACTCTATTCATGGCTACTATTGTATGCTCAAATGAAAAACACAAAGATAAATATGACAATATTTTTGATAAGGACCAACAAGATGAAGAAGGTTTGGGAAGTTTTGAATCTAGATGGCATGAAGGAATATTCTTAAGGTATTCTACACATAGTAAAGAATATAAGTGTTTCAATAAGAGACTCAAAATAATAGTTGAAAGTAGTAATATTAAAGTTGATGAAAAGTTGCAATCTAGTACATAACAATTTTAAGATGTTGAAGAAGAATTTGAATCAAAACAAGAACAAGAGCTTCCAAAGAAAGAAGAAACATCTAAAAATCCTATTGAGGCTATGACAAAGACTCCTTCAAAATCTATACAAAGAAATCATCCTGAAGAGTAGATTATTGGGGACAAAAGTGTAAGAGTGCAAACAAGAAGAAGACCTGCACAATCAAGTGACCAAGAGAATATTTTTTTGTTATCAACAATAGAGCCAAAGAATTACAATGAGGTCAAAAAGGATGAATGTTGGGTTAATGCCATGGAGGAAGAACTATGCAAAATAGAGAAGATCAAGACACGGGAGTTAGTTCCTAGGCCTAAAGACAAGAACATTATTGATGTAAAATGGGTGCTTAGGAAAAAATTAGATGAAGATGGAAAAGGTTGCAAGAAATAAAGAAAGACTTTTTTGTAAGGGGTACTCTCAAGTTGAGGGTATTGATTTTGATGAGACCTTTTCACCTATCACAAGGCTAGAAGCCATAAGGATGTTCTTAGAATTCTCTATTTACAAGAACTTTAAGGTATACCAAATGGATGTGAAATCAACTTTTCTCCATGGAAACCTTGAAGAAGAGGTCTATATGGAGCAACCTAAAGGGTTTCAATGTGAAGGAGGACATCATTATGTTTATAGACTAAAAAATTCCTTGTATGGTTTGAATAAATCACCTAGAGCATGGTACTCTAGGTTGGACAAGTACTTGCATGATCAAGGATTCACTAAAGGTGGAGTAGATAACAAATCATATTATAAAAAAAAGGTGATGACTTGTTAGTTATTGTGATCTATGTCGATGATATCATTTTTTGTAGTAGTGATGATGATATGTGTAAAGCTTTCCCTAATCTCAGGAAATATGAGTTTGAGATATCTATGCTTGGAGAGTTTTCCTTCTTTCTTGGATTGCAAGTTTCACAACTTGATAAAGGCATATTTATATCTCTAAAACTAAGTATGCAAAGGAGATGCTTAAGCGGTTTCAAATGGATGAATGCAAACCAATTAGCACTACCATGATAATAGGTTGTATGTTAAACAAGGTTGATAACTCACCTGATACCGATCAAACTATGTATGGGTCTATGATAGGTAGTTTGTTGTATTTGATAGCTTCTAGACATGACATCATGCAAGAAGTGTGTTTGGTAGCAAGATTTCAAGCATCTCGTTAAAGTATCATTACATATGAATATGGTGAAAAGGATCTTTAGTTATCTTAAAGGCACACTAGACTATGGTTTATGGTATCCTAGAACTAGTGATTTCACTTTACTTACATACACTAATGTTGATTAGGCAGGGTACAGTGATGATAGGAAGAGTACTAGTGGTGGAGCATTTTTTTTGGGTGGAAGGTTAGTGTCTTGGCATAGCAAGAAATGGGAGTCAGTTTCCTTATCAACAACAAAGGCATAATATATTGTTGTTGCTTCTTGTTGTACACAAGTTCTTTGGATGATACAAACCCTTCAAAACATCAAGGTACATGTGCCTACACCTGTGTCCATTTTTTTGTGATAACACTAGTGTAGTGAACATCTCCAAGAACCCTGTTATGCACTCCAGAACTAAGCACATTGTAATCAAATACAATTTCTTGATAGAAAAAGAGTTGGAAAATGAAGTTTTTTTGGATTGTGTTGCTTCAAATGATCAGGTAGCAAATATCTTTACCAAGCCTTTGTCCAAGGATGTATTTGAATAGTTGATGGAGGGATTAGGTGTTATTTATCTTGCCTTTCTTCACTAGATCATTTATTTTCACCATCGTTTTAGGGGTAGTCTATATCTTTGTTTTATGTCCCTGGACCTTGAATGTCTATTTTAGATTTGGTTGTAGCACTTTTTTGATTTAGTGATATGGTGTAATGCTTAGACAGTGGTCTAACACAGTGATAGTGTACTTTGGATATTGCACAGTGATATGCTACTTAGGCAATAACCTTCTACTTCTCTCAAGTGCCATGACTAATTCCATGTTTACTATTGACAAATACAATGCTTCCCCTACTTATTTTCTCATTCGCTATTTTCCAATGATCTCAGTCATAGAGATTTGGACATCTCAGTCAAGATTTTCTAGTGATGTTTATTAGTTTTTTGGACTGCTTATTCATGCATGGTGATATTTTTTCTTGAAAGAATCTTGTTTTAGGGGTATGGTGCTTGTAGGGGTATGGTAATAGTCCCTATGTGTAGAGAAGTTGACATTTTCTAGATTTCCCTATGTGTAGACAAGCTAATAGTCCCTATGTGTAGAGAAGCTATAATTTATGGTGTTCATTGTGCATGGTGTTGTTATGTGCTTTCATGTTCATAGCTGTTTGATTATTATCTGATTGATTTTAGCTTGCTCTAGATTAAAGTTAAGAAAATTGTCTTATGATAACTGATTCATCCCCTCCTTTGAGTTATCCTGGACTGGCCCCAGGGACATTGATGATGGTCCCTTCGACATCTCGATAGGATGATGATGATGGCGGATGGCGAATGTAGGTGACATGTGTCACAATGGGGCCTGTTTCTTTGGTTGCTAGTGTGTGAGATGAAGACCAACAACTATGTTTTAAACTTTGCTCAATGTTCGATATGAGCCCTTCATCTCCGATATGATGGTCCACATTCAAACTTCAATGGCTAATTGATCATGTTCTCGACAGATTTGTAGAAGTTGTTATTCAACGACATCCTCATTTTTTGAATCAAATTTTATCAATTATGGATCATTTTTTACACTTTTTTTCAATGGTATATTGATTGCAAGATGTCGCCATTACTCCTTGATGTGTTACACTCTTTATTCTTTGTCAAGGTGTATTGATCAGAGAGTTTTTTAACAGCTCTCATGGGAGTTTCATCCCTATATTCACGATATTCATTATCTAGGGCTCATTCGAGATGTCATAGCCCTTATGGCTTGGTGATGACTCTATGGTTGGGAGAAATTCAGATCTTTTCCATACCTAATTGGTGTTCATCTTTCTAAAACCCTAGTTAGGTTAGGCTTGGGGTTCAACTTGTGCTCCTTAGTTATGCCTGATATATAAAGGAAAAAAAGTGTATTCACTTGAAGGGTTCTTCTTTTGGGCTCCTCTCACAATTTTCTTTTGCAGACACTGTATCTTACATTTTTCCATTGTAAATTCTAGCTTTTATGCTTCATATCAATAAAATCTCACTATTATCATAGATACTTCTTGCATGTTTGAGTAAGAATATTTTACCTTCATAAGCAAGCTGAAATGTAGTACCCTCGCTTATGCTTATGCTTTCGCTGATACTTTTTCATAATCAAGTAGACCTATGATGTTTTATAGATACCTTTGATCAGCCGGTTTCCTAGAGCGATAGTGGATTATTCTGTGACATGATGACACTTTGCTTGATGATTATTGTTTTCAGACATGATATGATTTAGCGTAGATGTTTAGTTTCTGTTGTTTATTGATATGTGCATGCTTATGATGGAATAACAACATTTATTTAGTCAGTTTTATGTGAGCGGTATTTGGTGGAGAAACGTATAATCGCATCACTTGCTTGCAGTGCCCCATGATTTCTGGTGATTTTCTCTCCACACCTGTGTCTCGCTTAACGCTATCTATATATACATGTATGCACGCTTATTTGCTTCTTATTGCGTGGATTTGCAGGTATTACGACAATCACCCACCTCAGCAGTAATCGTGTCCGAGCGCACGTAAGACTAACGCAAGTCGTTGAACTGAGATAGTAGTTAGGTTTATTCAACCAAATTTTAACCTTTAGTCTTAGTAATAATTGTCGGCTTTGAGTCATAGGTTTGTTTTGTATTTTCGCTTTATTAAAATCGCTCAAAAAGGTACATTATTAATTTAATGTTAGTTATTGTGGTTTTAATTATTGTTATTTAATTAAACTCTTAGATAAGGATTGAAATTTACTCTAATTTTGATAATTTAATATATTAGCCAGCTTATTTGCTAAATAGTTGGTCTTTAAAAGATTAAACTATTTTAATTAAATTAATTAATTAATTAAGTTAAATTATTAAGTGTATAAATTATATTGTATTTAAATGAATTAGAAAATTAGAAAATAAAATAAAATGCATGTGAATTGAGTTTTAAAATTTAATTTAAATTAATTAATTAAATTTCATGCAAATTTTTGAATGGCAAAATTTGCTGAGAAGTGGAGAAGATATTTTCTCAACAACTTCTCGACATGTGTGTGAGTGCCATAATTACATTGAGATTGTTGAAAAATTTGTTACGGAGGTTATTGTGGATCTCGGGAAAATTGACAGAGGCTATTCAATTTCCTCTGGGGGAAATTATCAGGGCACTTGTAAAAAAAAATAAAAAAATCCTCTTACTGTGTATTTTCTTGAAATCTTCTTAGAAGTTATTTGATTTTGGTTGATTTTGGAATTGGAAGATCCTTTGGAGGGATCTTGGTGGTTGGTTATTTTGGATTGGCTTTGCGGGAAGGAATTGGAACTACAGCAAGAGAGACTACAAGGGTTTCTTCACCAAATAGCAAAGGATTCACAGGTATTTTACTTGTATAATTTTTTTTATTTGTTGTGTTTAAATGAAATGCCTGGGAAAAGAAAATTTTGTGTGTTTACTAGAAAATCTTTTACTACAAATACTAAATGGGTTTATGGATTTCATAATTAGAAAACCTCTGTAGATTTCTTTCTGAAAGTTATTTCCTCTGTTGAATTTAAAACTAGTGAAGGGGAAAATTATTATTTTTAAAGAATAGGGAAAATGAGTTTTGGAATCAAAAATAAAATACTGTGCATGAAAAACCCTGAATTAAATAATTTTGTTTTCCAATTTTCCTATTGTAAAACCCTGAAGAAATTCATAAATTTCCTCCATTAAATTCTCGTATGAATTTAATTTTTTTAATTATTTATTTATATATATATATTTGTTCTCAAAGCTACATTATCTATAAAAAATTTAATTACCAGACCGTGCATGTGCAAAATTATTTTATGTCGGTTTAAATTTTTAAAAAATATTAAGAATATGTTCTACATTTCACATCGAAATTTCAGATTGTGTTTTTTTTTTTTTTTAAATTAAAATCTTATTGGTTTGAGGGCTGTAAAACCCTCCCATAGGTCTTTGTTGGCTGCAAATGGGTAAGGTCAGCAGACAAATAGGTGATCTTCCTAATCTATTAATGGCCAAGTGTCATAGTCTTTACCATCAGAGGTATGTTTATTTCTTTAAAAATAAAAAAATCTTTTAAAATTCATGTTTATTTAGTTTGGATTGTTATTTAATATGAATTTGATTATAATATCTACATTTATATATATATATATATATATATTTGTATATATGAATATATGTTTATTTATTTATATATATTCATATATATATATTTGTAAATATTGTGGAAGTAAATATGTTTTAATTGAATATATGTATATTATTATTTTCTATTTTTTTTTTAAAATTGAGAAAATAATAGAATATAATTTATAGCGAATTTGTGAAAATTAGAAAGATAGATTTAATTGACATGGTTATTTTTCTTGAGTTTATTTGTAAATATACTGTTTTCAAACTGATATATATATATAGATTTAGCATATCCAAATGGTAGAAGAATATTTCCTTTAGTTTTTAAATTGTATTATTTCTATTGTGATTGGGCGTAATGGGAAAGTGATAATTGTTCAAGTCTTCCAGAATCAATTGGGTAAAATGGGGATATTATTGTTTTCAAAGTTTTTCTTTTATTGATTTGGGTTTGTGCAAGAGTTAAACATGGTGTTTGATACTGATATGAATTATTTATCATTGTGGGATGTAAATTGTGTATTTGGTAAACCCTAGTCAAGAAAACCTAGAAACCTTGTTATGTTTAGGGGAGTGGCTATCTGTAAGGGCCGACACACAAAGTGGTGTCAGGGTAACTTACAAGTAGTTAGTAACTCAGTGAAAACTAAAAAAAATAGTAGTTAGATCTAAAACATTTAACAAGATGCTTATGCCTCACTTATGACTCTTGAGCTACTACAGTCATGAGTGTAAGTTGAGAAGGCCTGGAATGGCAAATCGATGTCTTGTTCCTTTAAAAGACATCTGATTCCGCAACTATATGCAATAGGGGCCGGGTTTCGTAAGAGGTTACCAGGGTAACCCAAGGATTGGGGGCCGGAACCTAGGAAGAAACACCAGGGTAACCTTTGCTTCGTTGTGATGACACTCCACCTAAAATAACAGTCAACCTTGAATTTTTGTGTTTCAATCAGTTGTCAAAATCTGGAAGCAATGTAACCAATAGTATTGTTTGTACTAGTGTCTACGGTTAGTAGATTAGGTCTAGGTAACCTTATTACTATCTCCTAGCACGGGGGGTGGACCTACGGGTACCACATGGTTGGGTGGAACGTGCACCTTACTCCGTTGGGTCCCCAGTTTGATCGTAGCATTGAGAGCTTCATGGATGGAGAGCTCGCATATGGATTTCTTCTATATTTACATCATTGTATATTGTAAACATGTATTTGAAAACATCCCTCATTTGTATAAGAGGTGAACAATGTAATTGTAATTGTAATCATTACTGAACTACCTCATCAGATGGATGAGTATTGTAATATCATATCAATGCAATGTATGGAAACATGTTTGTACTTTATTATATCTTGAATGGAAAATTTATTATTATGCAATGTTTACTTTATGTTATGATTTAATAAGTGCAATGCGAAATACTTAAGTCGCTTATGGAAAACTCAAAGTAGTGTAATGTCATTTAACCTAAGAATGTATGCAATTAATTAACATAATATTAATACTTTAAAAAAAAATTTATTACACCTATATAACACAATTGCAACATTCTTAGGTTATTAAGACGGGGCATTACATAATGCTTGTTCTATTTGATTTTTTAATATTTTGCGCAATTTGAATCAAAGAAGACACATTTCTATCTTGTTGCATCACCTTACAAGTTCATTTCATGTTCTCCTTCTATCCCTTTTCCTTTGTAATTTGTTAGATTAGGGTGGTAAGAGGTTTCATGTGTTGGGTTAGACAAACACATTTTCACTTAGTTTAGAAGAGGAAGTCAACCTTCTCTGGAGATTCAACCTCATTCGCACAAGGTCCCACAACCTCAATGTTATTTCCATTGTGTCATTAGAACATTGAACTCTTGTTTAGTAGGGTGTAGTTTTATGTGACAATAGTTTTTGGCATGCCCGATTTGACACAAGAAGAAATTTCATTTCAATTTTTTGTGAGTGGGGTGCTACTCTCAACACTTCAACCATGAAGAGGCTCTTAAACAAGTACCTAGCGACTCTACAATCAAGGGAGGAATCTGCATACGAATTGTGACCTTGTTGCTACCTAGAACTCTTGGTTCAAGATCAGACCTACACATTCATTCCAAGAATCCAAACAAGAGCATCTTCTAGAGGTAATTTCCAATACATTCAACTCTCTTTTTCTACTTCTAGAAGAATAAATAGACAATCTTTGTCACCTATAAGAAGAAATAGGAGTATAATTCCATCTCCTAGAGCTCAATCTACACCACATGTGAGTAGGTTATTTCAAACTAGGACACTTGTTGCTCATACAAATAGAAATTTATTCCATATGGCTAGAAATTAGCCTTTTGTGTCTTTTACTAGTGGAAACTCCTTAATTTTAGCCCAAAGGGATGATATACCAATCAATTCCCTTAAAAGTATTCCTCATTTTACTAGTGAAACATCTACTACTCCAGCAAGACATATCATAGATGTGGAAAACATATGCTCGATGCATGATGTAATAGAAGACAATGTGGTTGCTAGGTTGCTTGCCACCTCCCTGAAAGGAAAAGCATTATAGTAGTATAAAGGTCTTCCACCTAACACCATTCACAACTGGGATGAATTAGGGGAGAAGTTATGCAAACATTTTGAAGATAAGAGTGATCATTTGTCCCTGGTAGAACAACTAACCAAAATTAAAAGAGCACCTCATGAATTCATGAGTGATTTCAACTACATATTTCAAAGGACTTGGGATAGAATTCCTACCATGGTCAGGCCTTCACCCGAGCATGCTTTTTTGTATTTCTTTAGGGCTCTTAACGGTGACATAGTTGTTATGATTCAATCAATGGGAAGTTACACCTCACCAAGTGCATATGATGTTTCCATAAGGGCAAAAATTTGTTTAATTCAAGCTAGGAAGATAGTTCCTAGGCCACCAATGCCTTTATTTCCAAAGCTTCCTATATAGCCAATGGTGGATCCTATCCCAGTGACTCTTATTCCAGTGGTTTCTACAAGCCAACCTTCTACTTCTGCTACACTTCCAGAAGATTGGGGCACCTTGCTCTGAAATATGAACAAGTTAATAGCATTGGATAGGTAGCAAGCTCAAAAAAATAGGCCCTATCAACCTCAAAATTAGGGTTATCAACAAAATCGACCACCTTATCAAGGAAAAAATCAATGGAATCATACTAAGCCTATGAAAAGCATGCACACAACTACTACCAACACTTCTAAAGCTTTGTTCCCAGTGCAAAATAATCTGGCCCAAGAGTAGGAGTGGTGTTACCCTTGTGAGAAAGCTCATAATCAAAATGCTTTTCAAAATGGAGAGTTTGTGTAAACTTTGATAGCTCAAAATGAAGCCTCTACTTCAGAGAAGCAAATTGGCATGAACCAAACAGCTGCTAGTAATAAAAATCATGCATGAGGTGACTCTTCATTTTTCATTTTGGGTCAAGAGGATTTATGTGGTGTAAATCAAGCAGATGTCAATGCAATAGCCCAAAATACAAGGTCAAAGAAAAGAGCAATGGAGGGTGGCACATCTTCCATGGTTGGGCAAGCATGAGTCTCTTAGCAAAATCAACCAAGTGCAAATGTTGGACCAATGGGTACAACAACAGATGTTCCACAATCAAATTAGCCTATTAATATGCCTAAACAAGTGGTGGAGCATCCTAAGATTGCACAAGCAACAAGAGTAGACCTTTTTGTTCCAAAGGTTCCTTGTAAAGCTAATTAGCTTCCTTTCAACATAGTGGAGCAAATAAAGAAAGATAATTTGAATGTTACTATGTGGGAGGCTCTATTTATTCCATCGCAAAGGGATTTTCTACATCATGCTTTAAAGGAACATAAAAAAATGGGTGATGTAGAAGAAAAAGAGCAGACTACTCCATCAATCAGCCTGGTGCAACCCAAAGAAGAAGAGAATTCAAACAAAATCAGTAAGCCACCTCCCTTCTATCTTTCTCTAATTATTGGAAATCATATAGTGCATAATTGTATGATATATTTAGGGGCAAGTAGTTCATTCATGCCTAAGGGGATTGTTGACAAATGCTTGGTATCAAGAATGAACTGGTGGCTATAAAAGTTTTATAATTGGATGCCACTACTATCAATATAGTGGGAGTAATTAAAAACTTAAAATTTTCCTTGCATGCATGTCATGGCTATGATGTGTTGCAAGACATTTTAGTCATAGACCTCCCTGCTCACTTTACCATTTTCTCATCTAAAGATTTCACTGCTAAGATGGGGGGGTAGTTATCTATTGATTGGTCTCACATCTTATTTAGAACTAGATATGGTACTAAAGAAACCATCAAATCTGAGCCCATAGAAAAAGATCATATTGAGCCTTACACTCCTAGTCCAATAAGAATGAATTGTACATTGCATGATCAAAAGGAAGAGTGTTATGTTCATGAGCTTGTAAATCCTATAGAGGAGGTACCTGATTGTTTGTTGGATGAATGGGACAATGCTTTACATTTTGATCCAAATGCTATTGCTGAGGTAGAGGAGACTGGTCTTGAAACCTATTGCATTCATGAAGAGAATGATCTTGTCCCCAATCTCATAAAAAATCAAGAAGATTTATGGGGATTGTGGCAGATATTTTTTGATGGTTCTAGGAACATAAATGGTGTTGGTGTTGGTGTAATGCTAGTATCTCCAAGCAAGGAGATTATTTCTCTTTCATGATTCAATTTAGTTGCACTAACAATGTGGTTGAGTATGAAGCACTCATCCAAGTTCTCCAGCTTGCACAAAAAAGAAGCATCAAACTATTACAAGTTTTTGGTGATAGTGAATTGGTTGTCCATCAAGTTAGAACTCAAATTTCAACCAAGAACAATTTTCTCAAATCCTACAAGAATAGGGTTTGGGATTTAATTGAGGTATTTGAAGGTTTTAAAATCCAAATGATTCTAAAAAATCAGAATAAACACATTGATAGACTTGCAGCAATTGGTGCTCAATTTGACATACCAACACATATTGCAAGTAAAAAGGAGCAGGATATCAGAATTGTGGTGAGGCCTAACGTTCTGGATAATCAAGATCATTGGCAAGTATTTGATAGTGACCAACAAATAGTTAATTTTCTATAAGATGAGGTAGAATTTTCTAAAAGAAACTAGTCCAAGCTGCAAAATCAATATGGTGATCAGATTGTGCAGTTAAGTAGAAACAAGCTACCAAATGGTCTTATCACCCTTGAAGGTATTTTCAAGCCTGATGATTAGTTAAATCAGAAAACAATGAACTTAGCTACAAAGAAGGGTGACTTAAATCCAATAGAAATTTCATAGGGAAAGTCTCTAAACTTCGGAAAGGTATGCTCTACCACTGAACATGATGTTTTCATAGATCTTTGCAATAGATATAATGATGTACTTGCTTGGACTTATGAAGACTTAAAGGATTTTGACCTTACATAACCTTGATTTAGTGTTGTAATATGTCTAACATATTCACATTAGCTCTTGGGCCCTTGTAAACTAAATGAGCTTAATTTTATATTATTTGGAGTGTTATAGTGTTGTAACACACTTTCACACTTTTCTAGGGTTTTATTAAATAATAGGGCTTCTTTATGCTTTAATTGGCCTTATTTTACATCCAAAAGCCTTAATTAATGCATCTTTTCGAGGATAATCCCAACATAAGCCAACATCCAATAATAATTCAAGTGTTTTTAATAGGTTGTGTGACCCAGATTTG
>VDFB02018911.1:0-11990 GCA_007258455.2 Sequoia sempervirens | reverse complement strand
CTATGAAGGTACTATCATAGAATATGTGTAATGATATGCATGTAACCTTGATCCTATTTAACAATGCATTCTATCCCATAATTATTCCATCATAAATTCATTAACTTACAATACAAACTGAATATCGTATTTGCTGACAGATCTCTTACTTCTTCTTCCCCAAGTTGATGTTCTGTTCTTCACACTCAGAAGATATTGTTAGTGTGGATCAACAGGTAAGAATCCCTTATCCATAATTATATTAAAACATCATAATTACTTATAAGGCTCAATAATTGCTGCAAGCATCATTATTGCATAATTGTATGTATATATATATTCTTTACTTATATCAATTAGTATTTATATATATGTTTATATAATTGTTCCTTTCTTATACTATTATTCATATATATATATATTCTTTACTCATTGCATATTATTCATTATAAAATTTATCTATATCTATGTATATATAGTATATACTTGTATGCCTATCAAAATATATATATATATAAAATGGCTTTATATTCCAATGCATATCACAGATTGTATCACTGTTGCTGCTGTTCTGAGTGCAGATCCTATTTCTGAATGTCTCCCCCATATAATGATCCCTATCTGCCAACACCAACACATCTCTTCCTTTTATTTCTTCCTGCCTCCATGAAGAGAGGCGTCTCTTGAATAGAAATAGCCCTTTGAAAGGGCATGACTCATTATTAACTCCTAATGCTGCCTTCAAATTTATTTTAATTATCCTCAATGCCATCGTATAACCTGCATTGCTTGTATAGACTCAAGCGCTGCCTTATGAGTTCATTAGTTACTGCCTTAATAGTTGTCTTTATGAATCGCTGCCCTGTTAAAATATATAATCGTTTTGTTAGTTTTAGGATCAGATATGAAAAGCAGATTTTAATTTTCAATTCAAACAAGTAGACACAGCATATACCCTGGGAAAACCCTCCAACTTGAGGGAGAAAAACCCAGCAACAATATATCACTTATATATTGAATAATAAACAACAATTCTCTTTACAATGAGGCCAAGAACACTAGGCCGAAATAGCAGCACCTCACTAGATGCAAACTCAATGTATAATATCGAACTCCTTGATAATAATAAACTCGACCTCTTGAAGAACAACTTTGATCTGCTCTTAATGAATTCACACTTTACTCTAGAACCCGAATGAATAAATATGATGAATGATACAATGATCGAACAGCATCTCCAATATATACTATTCGATGAGGAGGTCTTCAATGATCGCGTCCCTTCAAGACACAAAGTCGGCCACCAATGAAAGGATATGTCTCTCCAAGAAGAGCGCTGATTAACGAGAAGAGGTCAGCCACATTAAATAAAAGATAATTTAATATTTATGTGAAGCGCTTCTTCACAAAGGACGTCACCAATAAATAAATAGCTATAAGCTATATTTAATTTATTGCTTGATAAAGCATGGCTGGAAGTAAGAGGCCCGCGACTATTTACATCAACACTCCCTCTCAGCTAGGGAGGAATACTTTCAGCTATCCAATGTCACGGAGTCTCTCAACATGACACCCACAATGGCTACACTCATATGTGGAAAGAGCTCATCACGGAGTCACTCAACGTGATATCGTCCATCATGGCTGCTCCCATGTATGGAAAGAACATGTGCACAAGTGCCCATCACGGAGTCACTCAACGTGATGTCGTCATCTCATCATGACGTCCACCATGGCTTCTCCTAGAGGGTGGATAAACACAAGTACAAGGAAAACATCATGGAGTCTCTCAACGTGATGTTGTCATGGAGTCACTCAACATGACATCCACCATGGCTACTCCCAGAGGGTGGAAACAAGGGCTTTCACCTCAAATTTCTCTCACAGAGAAAGATGCATTAACAAGGGCTTACACCTCAAATTCCTCTCACAGAGAAAGATGCATTAAAGCAAATCATAGAAGATCACTGAAGTTGAGTCTCCCTCTCAGCTAGGGCTTCATTCTCCACAATACCAAGCTTGTCTCAAAAGTACACAAACTTTACTCTGGAGAGAGGCTTGGTAAGAATATCAGCCGTTTGCTCATCAGTGCTAATGTATCTCAACTGGATAGCTTTTCTCAATACCATATCTTTGATATAGTGGTATTTGATCTCAACATGTTTAGTTCTGTCATGAAACACTGGATTGATAGAAAGCTTCACACAACTTTGATTATCACAATGAATGACAATCAGCTCCAATGATTGTCCAAACAATCCTGCAAGGAGCTTCCGAAGCCACATTGCTTCTTGAGCTGCCACACAAGTTGCAATATACTCGACCTCTGTGCTGCTCATTGCCACTGAAGACTGCTTCTTGCTACACCAGGAGATCATCGTAGACCCCAAACTGAAACAACATCTAGAGGTGCTCTTCCGATTAGCAACACACCCTGCCCAATCAAAATCAGAATATCCATGCAGCTTCAAGTCCACACTAGAAGAATATCTCAAGCCATACCCAATTGTGCCACACAAGTATCTCAGGATATGCTTTGCTGCAACTAGGTGTATTTGCCTTGGTTCACACATGAACTGACTAAGTGCACTCACTGCATAGCAAATATCTGGTCTAGTATTGACTAGATACATCAATGATCCAATCAACTGCTTGTACATAGTAGGATCCACCAGATCTGAACTAGCTGTAGCCTCTTTTAACTTCTGAAAATTGGTTTCCATAGGTGTAGACATGGATTTGCAATCTATCATACCAAATCTCTTCAAGATGTCTATTGTATACTTCCCTTGACTCAAAATGATCTCATTAGGCCTCTGCCATACTTCTAGACGAAGGAAGTAATGCATGTATCTAAGATCGTTCATCTCAAATTCAGAAGCTAATTCCTTGCATTTGATAATGAGGTGTTCTCCTGTAAGAAATAGATCAACATAGAGAACCAATATCAATGCCTCACCATTAATTACCTTGAAGTACAGGTTTGAATTAGCATCATTCTTGGAGAAGCCCAAGCTCAATAGATATCGATCAATCCTCTCATACCAAGCACGAGGAGCTTGCTTAAGGCCATACAAAGCCTTCTTCAAGCTGCAAACATGAGACTCCTTCCCATGAACCTCAAATCCATTAGGTTGCTCGATGTATACCTCTTCTTCAATCACACCATTTAGAAATGCTATCTTCACGTCCATTTGATGTAACTTCCATTCTTTAGCTGCTGCAATAGCAGTGATAGTCCTGATGGAGGTATAACGAGCAATTGGAGCAAATGTTTCCTCAAAGTCTATTCCCTCTTTCTGAGAGAACCCCCTAGCCACAAATCTAGCCTTGTACTTCTCAATGCTTCCATCAACTGCATGCTTGATCTTGAAAAGCCACTTAGAAGATACAACGGATTTCCCTTTTGGTCTAGGTACTATATCCCAAACATCGTTCTTGAGGATAGATTGATATTCTTCAGCAATAGCATCTCTCCATACTTGCTGACTTGAAGCTTCCTCAACACTGGAAGGCTCAGATTCAATCATTTAACTCATCAATGCAACATAGCTTGAAAACTTCTGAGGTCTTTTGCTTTCTCTGAATGTTCGGGGCTGCAAACTTTTCTGCCTCTTGCATTGTTTGCCTAGCCCATAGAGGTCTCTTTCGACCAATAACAATGTCTCTAGGCCCATCAGTAGGTTCCAAAGGCTTAACTGGATCACCATCTTCTTCTGGTTCAGGAGACTCCCTCTAAATCTCAGGAGTATGGTCAACTTCCATGTCTTGAGGAGTCTCATGGTCTTCATTATCTATCTCCATGAGAGAGCCTTTAGATCTCTTGAATGCAACATCCTCTTCAAATGTAACATCCTTGCTGATCTCTATTAGTTTCTAACCTGGAATGTAAATCCTGTAGGCTTTTGAAGACTCACTGTAGCCCACAAATATTCCCTTCTTGCCAAATGGTTCCAACTTAGTCCTTTTATCTTTAGGCACATGAACATACACAAGACAACCAAAGATCAAATGGTTGACTTCAGGCTTCGCACCTTGTGAAAGCTTCTTTAGGAGTCATGTTCTCCAAGATACAATGAGGGCTCTGATTATGAACATACACAACTGTCCTAGATGCCTCGGCCCAAAGGAAGGTTTGCAGATCTTGATCATGGATCATGGCTTTAGCTGCTTCTACGATGGATTTGTTCTTTCTTTCTGCTACACCGTTTTGTTGTGGATTGTAGGGGACACAAAACTCCCTCTTAATTCTTGCCTCAACACAAAAGTTATGAAAGCTTCCAGAGATGTATTCTCCTCCATTGTCAGATCTCAGAACTTTGATCCTCTTCCCGGACAAGTTCTCTATTTGAGCTTTAAATTCCTTGAATCTCTCAAGTACTTCCTCAGATTCTTTAGTCTTTAGGAAATAAATCCAAGTCTTTCTAGAGTAGTCATCAATGAAAATTACATAATACAAGAAACTACTCAAAGAAGCAATAGACATTGGACCACTCAAATTGGAATGAACAAGATCTAGAATGCATTTAGATCTACTCTCACTACTATGAAATGGACTTTTAGTATTCTTACCCAAAGCGCAACCTCTACAAGTGCCTTCATGCTCCTGGTTGAGTTTAGGAAGGCCTGTGACCATCTTCTCCATGGTTGGAGGTGCTCTGAAGTGAAGGTGAGCAAGTCTTCTATGCCAAAGCTCACACGAACTTGATGAATCATGCAACAAAGCTTGTAATGGATGAGTGGAAAGTCTGTAAAGACTCTCTTGCCGAACACCAATCACTCGGGTAGTCTTGATGCTGGAGTTCTTCGGCCATGCAAGAACTTTACCTTCAGAGAATGCAACTTGATATCCCTTGTCCTCCAAGGCTGAAATTGAGACAAGGTTCCGCTTGATGCCTGGTACAAATAGTACATCACTCAACTGAAGAGAGATGCTAGAATGTAGGTGAAGAGAGGAGGTTCCAACACCTTTCACGGAATAACTTGCATCATTTCCAATTATGACTTGAACAGTTGTATCTCTCTCCACCAAATCTGAAAGATGTTCTCTAAAACCAGTAATGTGACGAGAGGCACCACTATCAATCAGCCATGTGTTGCTATCCATTGGAACATTGCTTGATAAGGCATAATAGAATAGGAATCCACTTGAATCCTTTTGAGGAGAGATTTCGCCCACATCCACAACTGAAGTATGTTGTTCAGGGCTAGTTGGACAATCTTTTGCATAGTGACCAAACTTGTCACATCTGAAGCACTGTATGTGGGAAAGATCCTTCTTCTTCTTAGATGCAAGAGCACTATCTGATCTTCTATCTTTGTTCCTCTTGAAGTTGCCTTTCTTCCCTTCTCTTCCTTTCTTCTTAGAAGATTGAGCTGCAAGTACATGAATCTCTTCATTTGTAGAACTTTGCCCATTGCCTCTTGCTGCTAATCTTGATTCTTCTTGAATGCAATCTGCCCTCAAGCGATCAAACTTAGGTAGTTTTGATCTCCCACTGATGCCTTGGATAAATGGCTCCCAAGATTGAGGAAGACCATTAAGCGCCAACATAACCAAATCCTTATCATCAACCATATGCCCAATGGTGGAGAGCTGATCTCTCAATTCGGTGATCTTCATGAAGAATGAGATGACGGAATCTTCTTTCGCCATCTTGATATGATGAAGTTGTTGCCTCAATGCAAGAGCTCTGCTTGTATTATTGATCTCATACATTTCCTCCAAGGTCTTGAACATTTCTCTTGCTGTCTTCAACTTGGAGATAAATGGCACAAGGTGGGCCTTCACAGAATCAACCAAAATCTTCTTCGCCTTAGTGCCATTCTTCTTCCATTGTGACTTCTCATTTTCATCGAAAGGTTCGGGAAATTCGCTCTCCACGAACTCAGCAATCTCATTTTCTTCCAATGCAAGCAATACTCTAAACTTCCAAGAGGTGAAGTTGGAAGCACCTTCAAGTCTATCTTCAATTTTGAGCCCATTCACCATTTTTGACGATAAGATAGACACAAGAAGATGATAACAAGAATGGAAGATAACATTGCTTATGTAAATCTAATCACGATCTTGCTTAAACCTGCTCTGATACCATGTTAGTTTTAGGATCAGATATGAAAAGCAGATTTTAATTTTAAATTCAAACAAGTAGACACAACATATACCTTGGGAAAATCCTCCAACTTGAGGGAGAAAAACCCAGCAACAATATATCACTTATATATTGAATGATAAACAACAATTCTCTTTACAATGAGGCCAAGAACACTAGGCCGAAATAACAGCACCTCACTAGATGCAAACTCAATGTATAATATCGAACTCCTTGATAATAATAAACTCGACCTCTCGAAGAACAACTTCGATCTGCTCTTAATGAATTCACACTTTACTCTAGAACTCGAATGAATGAATATGATGAATGATACAATGATCGAACAACATCTCCAATATATACTATTTGATGAGGAGGTCTTCAATGATTGCGTCCCTTCAAGACACAAAGTCGGCCACCAATGAAAGGATATGTCTCATTATGATGTGCTATAGGGATTCAACCGTGTAGTTTGAGTCAAACTCATTGACCCCCATGTTTCATGAGTAGTGGTTCAACAGAACCCATCTCTCATGATATTCGATATCATGAGAGATGGGTTTGTTGAACCACTACTCATGAAACATGGGTCAATAGCTTCTGATTATCTATAACTAATATCCTCAATACACGAAAAATACCTCCTACTTATCAGATATGTCTCTCCAAGAAGAGCGCCGATTAACAAGAAGAGGTCGGCCACATTAAATAAAAGATAATTTAATATTTATGTGAAGCGCTTCTTCACAAAGGACGTCACCAATAAATAAATAGCTATAAGCTATATTTAATTTATTGCTTGATAAAATCGTGGCTAGACGTAAGAGGCCTGCGACTGTTCACATCAACAAAGTTGAGGTTCTAATCCTTGGAGTTTGCTATGGCTTCTCACTCAAAATAGAAGGTTGTGCTTGTGGCTCTAGCTCAACCTTCATCTTGCTAGTAGATGACAATGACTCCTCTGCCTCATCCATGTCATCCAATCCCATAGCTCCTTTTGTTGCACCCACATCGTCTATTGCTTGCCTTCCAAAATCAATAATTTCATCTTTAATAAACAATGGGGGCTGCTCATCCCACCCTGTTGAATTGCCATAAGTATCATTGTCATCCAAATACATGACCTCCTTTGATTTGTACTCTACCCTTCTTGTGTGAAGTCAAAATTTTTATTGCACAAAGACAAGGTCATTGAGGCATCTTTGAGTTAATTTCTTCTTCTTCTTCGTGTGGTTGGCCTCAAACAAATTCCAATTGCGCTTGTAGTTGGATGCACTACAAGGTTGGCACAAAATGTGGAGGGCTAATCTTTGAAGATTTGGGGTATTTGCACGCCAATCTATCCACCAAGAATCTACAAAATAAAATATTAGAGTTAGTGAGCAAACCATATTTTATCAAACTATCAATAGTTGTAAATTTGAAATTTGTAACTTGTAAGATGAATGTGATGTAAAGACTCCAATTTTTGTTACTCGGTGATTGAGAGGTTCTTCCTCGGATATCTAGTTCCGAAGAAAAAAGCTTACCCCTACTAGTCCTATAATTGTGCAATTGTTGAATAATGAGGTCTCTCATCGTTCTTCCTTGGATAGCTAGTTCCAAAGAAAAAAGCTTACCCCTACTAGTCCTGTAATTGTGCAATTCTTGAATAATGAGGTTTCTCACCTCAACTTGAGGTGTCATCTTTTGAATGAATGTCGTGAGGCCCTCCATAACCTCTCCATTAGGATCCAAGAAGCTATCTAAATGGAAAAAAGTTGGGGTTGAGGAAGTACCCTGTTGCATGGATGGGTTGGTGGAGTTGATTGTTCCACCCCTGATCAATGATCTCCCAAATGGGATTGAATTTAAGGCTGTCCCCCTTATAATAATTTTGGATGGACTCTTTGGCCCTATCCATGGCCTCATAATGTACCCCATTGCATTTTGATCAACATCTACCAAACGGAGATTTCTAAGCAAGGTTTTCGACACCTACAATTTACAAATACAAAAAAATTAAAGTTACAAATTTATAATGAAAAACTAAAATTAAAAAAAAGAATATTCAATTTGAATTTAAAATTGTAGTTTTGAGGTTACCTTGACAATCTCCATAGCTCTTTGTGCAAAAATATTATCAAAGACTATTCTTGTAACCCTCTCTCCTTCAGGCTTCTTTGAATATGATGAGTCTAGCCATGCTTGATTCACAAACATCTGTTTCAAGGAAGTCAGCAAACCAATAATGCATTGTAATGTTGCAAACTTTGTGACACTCGATCACACCAACTCTTTCCCTTTGATGTGATCTCTCATCAAACTAAGAACCCAAGGGTAATTGTAAATAAATTTTGTTATGCTTCTTGCATCGTCTACAATCGATCTCACCCAATCAATTTTGCCTATGTCCTCCAAAAGAAGGTGAAGGCAATGTGCTGCGCAAGGGGTCCAAAAGAGTGAACAATGCCTCTCTTCATACAATCGGCCAACTACCACATATGTTGTTGCATTGTCAGTTATGACTTGAACTACATTCTCTATGCTTACCCCTTGACAATTCCTTTCAATATTAGACTCAATGTTTATGCATTTTTACTTTGGTAGAGGCATCAACTAATTTTAAAAATACTACCCCACCCTTTGAAGCTACCAAAAAATCGATAATGGTGTGGTTTTTTCCGTCCATGCACCCATTTGAAAGAATAGTGCTACCATACTTCATTGGTGCTTCTTCCACTCTTCAGTTGCATTCATGAGCAACCACCCACTTAAGTCTTTTCGACAAGGTGCCTTGTAGCCTTTTCCTACTACTATCAATGCAGTTACCAAATTCTCCCAATAAGGATCGCTCACCACATTGAAGGGCAGGTTGTTGAAGTACCAAAAATTGGCACATGCCTTATTTGCTTCTCGATGCACCTCCTTGTTTCACCCTGTACCTTCCAATGACAACTGTGCTCTAGGCATTTTTTTGGGCACAAAAAAGCTATGTGGTGTGCATGTAGGTGCTCTACTTGGAGTAGTTGAAGTGGATGTTGATGTGTTTCATATGTGTGGACCATGAAGGGAGCCCACTATGCCTTCAAATATCATATCTTCATCTATTTCTACTTGTATTTGAGGACCATGATCACTAGCCATGACCCCCCGGACGCGACATCAGGGGATTCGATGATCTCTTAGGGAGCGGATTGATATGAGAGCGATCCTGATCAGGGTTATTCCCGAGATTGGTCTGAACTTGAATCCTGAAAACAAGATCTGGCCTGAATCCATCTGATCCTGATCCTTAAGGAATTTGAAAAGTTCCCTATGGTCAGCACTTGTGGTAGCTCCCATCTTACTTCCATGACGTTTAAGATCTTCATTCAACTAGGTACATACAGTGGTAGCTGAGTGATGCATGACTTTCAAATTGAAGTGAGAGATGACTCTCATCTTCCCTTTGAGGTTTTCAACTTTAGTCTTGAGGGCAACAACTTTAGCAGCAATGTGAATGCACTTGGAACAATTATCCTGAGCAGGTTACACATTGGGGGTGGAGTCAGAATTCTCAAAGTCTGAGAGGATTATTCATCTCTGGGAAAAGGATCAGATCCTCATTATCAACAGCCATCACATCCTCATCATCATCCTTTTTGTTTTTTCCTAATTCATTCTCCTCCCTAGCCATAGAGTTGCTGGAAATTTATCAATACTGAAATTGGGTGTCGCGCAGCCAGCAAGCCTATTAGACGACCTAATGTTCAGCTTGTCTCCATAGTTTCAGACACACTTTTAGCAGTTTTTTCCTTGTCATAAGAGTTAGCTTTATCCTCCTCCTCCCCTTCTGTATTAGCTTCCTCCACAAAAAAATGGACACTTTATCCTCCTCCTTCCCTTCCATATTAGCTTCCTCCACAAAAAAATGGACAAAGGTTTTCTTTTTCTTTTTACTTGTGGGATTTTTGGTGGTCCTTGTATGACCACGCTTACTCAAAGAAGGGTTCTTTATAGGGCTATTTTTCAGATCACAAAGGCTCACTGCAACCATCTTCTAGGTAGAAGAGTGGGGGGATTTTGGGGATTTAGATTGGGGATGTGTAGGTTTAGCCTCATCCAGGGAGGAAAACAAGGGTGACATTTTGCGGACTAACAATCCTCCTCGTTCCTTTGTGGGGAGGCGTCGTGGATTTCCCCATAGGGGAATCGACATTGTTCTTTTCAGGGGAACTAGCATGCGAGGAGTCTTCAATGAGACAAGCCCTTATGGGTTTTGGCGGGCAAAGGGCTAGGTGGAAATGGTAGAGGCGGAAAATGAGACCTTGGTGAAACAAGATAGAGGGTTTATTAGGATTTTTTGTAGCCAAATCAATGGCTTCCTTCATAGTGGACTCTAGTGAGGATAGTAGATAGAAAGGAAAGCTGATGGGAGTTTTATTCCTGAAGTGATTAAGAAGGGGTGAATGGTAAAAGTAAAAACATTTGAACTTGCTTTCTAGCATGGCATACTTCATAAGATGAAAACATACCTTATCCCATAGCTATGGGAGTTTCGCTTTGTCAAACCCAACATGAAGTTTCATTGGAAACTCACCCTCTTTGAAGAAGAGGGCCATGCTTTCATTATCTAGCACTTTATTGTGTCTCTTCAACTTTTGTCCTTTACATGACATCCTAGTTGCTTGGGTGATAATCTCCTCATTGACTTCAAAGGAAATACGACCCATCCTCACCGGGTGCTTATTCTAGGCACTTGCAAATTGGATAGACAAACTTTCATCATACCCATTAAGGCATGCAAGGAAGGGGGTAGTCCTCCCTTTCATACAAATGTGCCAAAGGAGGGGATCATTTTTGAACTCATCATAGGAGCTAGGTGTAGTTTTAACCCTATCACCACCCATGGTAAAATTCTCCAAGTGGCAACACTGTAAAAAATTTATGAGGATACCTCTATACCAACACAATAGGCAAAGCAAGATGAAAGCTTAGTTTCTTAATTTAAAATGGAAATTTCTAGAGCCAGGGATAGTTATCACCTCACAAGATGATTGATTGCAAGTGTAATCAAATCAGCCAAAGTAATAAACTTTATTACTTGGCACCATCAAATTTATGAAATAATCCAACTCACGCAAATACATAGCCCTACACAAATCTTTGTTATGGTTTATAATTAAACTGCACCATCAATCATTTTCAAAAGTTCATGCTGAAAAATTTGGGAGGAAGCATTAGGCATATACTTAATATCAAGGACAACCATCAGAGCCCTTCGATGAGAAGCCTCATCATTAAAAATCTAGCTCCTAGAAATCATAGTAATACATCTGCCAGTGACACCTTTCCTAGTCACTGCCACCTTGACATTCCTATTGCACATCACCTTCAAATCCAAAAGGGAATGAGGAATCAAATTCCACATACACAAGAATGGATAAAAGCCATATATACCTTTATTCGAATCATCACCACCTTCATCGTTTCCAACTTCTTAGTTCACAAAACCCTCGAATCCAAAAGATGGGGATTCAAAAGGGGATTAGATATTAAACTAATATACAATATTATATTCTAAAATATGATTTCTTCTATTAGCTGTCATCGTTTGAAGGGTTGGTATTTTGTGGCTCCTTTAAAAGGAGGATTCTTATGTTCTTTGGGAAATTCTCTCTATTCCTTCGACATCTTAGGGAGTTGAAACTTATTCCCAAATTAGCCAACGCATCCACATCTATGTTCCCCTCCCTGTATATATGAGAAAGCTCATAATTATCAAAGCCTAAAAGAAAATTTTTGATGTCATGAATAATATCATTGATAGACCATCCCGAGTTAACCTTCCCCTTTACCGAGTCTACGATGAGCTTGGAATTTCCTTAAATCTGCAGGTTTTTTATTCCCAAGGTGAGGGCAATTTTAACTGCCATAACATAGCCATTGCTTTAG
>VDFB02018909.1:0-20064 GCA_007258455.2 Sequoia sempervirens | reverse complement strand
CGGATGGAGACTTATGCGTCATGACATGGTTGAGTGGGCGGCCGAGTGCACTTTGACACCTACACAGGAGGGACAGCATAAGACCGAGTATCATCCTGACATTCAGCAATTGAGAGTTAAGCATGGGAAGGTTTTTCAGTGACATTCCACCAGGGAGACCTCCAGATAGGGGTATTGAGCACATCATAGAGCTTGAGGAGGGTGCTAAGCCCGTCATGATTACTCCTTACAGGCATCCAAAGCGGCTTAAGGATGAGATAGAGAAGACTATCAAGGAGCTGCTTCTGCTATGTGGGTCACATTCGACCGAGTAAGTCACTATTTGCTTCTTCAGTTGTTCTAGTGAAGAAGAAATATGGTACTCTTCGTATGTGCATAAATTACAGTCCTGAATAAGAGGACTATTAAGAACAGATATCCCATACCCCGTATAGATGAGCTTATTGATGAGCTCCATGGTGCCGGTATATTTCCTCGGGTTAGACTCTGAGATCTGGATATCATCGTGATTAGGAGTTCGCGGGAGCGATGTTCGTAAGACCGCTACTGGCCATTATGGGATACTTTGGAGTTTGTGGCGTCATTTGGGCTAACTAACGCTTCCAAATGGTATCTCCACCCACCATGAATAGGTGTTCCACCCACATTTGAGGAGATATGTACCTTGTCTTCGACGACATATTTTGGTCATAGAAGACATGGTAGGTTAATTTTGCCCATTTGGATACAAGACGGGAAATATTCGAGAGGGAGTCCTCAGGCGCCAAGGAATCCAGCCGTGATTTGGACGATTGAGTTGTTATACTTTAGCCATATTACCGCAGTAAGGGGAGTGGATGGATCCCCGAGAAGATCCACATCGTAGAGATTGGCTCTAGCGAACCTTACACAACTACGAGGATTCCTTGGGTTATGTGGTTTCTATCGCAGATTTGTCAGTGGATATTCACGCCATGCAGCACCTATGACAGATTTGTTGAAAAAGGGTGCATTCATTTTGACTCCTGAGGCACAGGAGTGTTTTGTGAGGTTCAAGGAGTTGATGACTACATGTCCAGTGTTGGCACTGCCAGATTTTACGAAGCCTTTCGAGCTTCAGTGTGATGCTTCTAGTGAGGGCATTGGAGCGGTGCTTATGCAGGACAAGCACCCAATTGTTTATGAGAGCAGGAAGCTCAGAGGACCAGAGAGGCTTTACAGTATATATGATAAGGAAATGTTGGCCATAATGCATGCCTTGGCCAAATTCAGGCAATATTTAGTGGGCAGCAAGTTTTGCATTAAAACTGATCATAATAGCTTGAGGCATTTCGTAGGACAGCAGGATTTGAATGACCGTCAGCAAAAGTGGGTGAGTAAGTTACCGGCATATGACTTTGACATCACTTATATCAAAGGTACACAGAATGTTGTTGTTGACGCTCTTTCACGCCGGCCTCATCTGAGTTATATGGTACATATTGTAGAGGACTGGAGGCACTTGATTGTGGCAGAGTATGCCAAGGATACATGGGCATCTGGTATTGTTGAGGGATCTATGGTGGACACCAGGTACACACTTGTGAATGACTTGATCATTTACAAGAACAGGATTTTCTTGATCCCAGGATCAGAGACGAAGAACACCATTATGCGAGCCTTTCATGATGTACCTACATCAGGGCATCCCGGGTACTTCAAAACATACAGACAGGTACGGGAAAGGTTTACATGGAAGGGTCTTAAGGCGATATTCTTTAGTATGTGGAGGCCCGTTTGTCGCAACGTAAATGCTGTGGAGAAATTCAGCGTTATCTCTAGAGGGTTGTTGCAGCCACCTAATTCCCCCTATAGAAGTGGGAAATGCCCTCATTACTGGATTTATTTCACGGGTTGCCTAAAGCCCAAGGGATTGCATATATAGAAGTTGTGGATCAACTCGACAAAAGTATTCCTAATTTCTTCCCATCACCACACTTACACGCAGTACTCCGTGTAGCAAGAGGTATTTTCCGCGGAGGTTTTCAAATTACATGGGCTGCCTCTATATAAGCTACGGCTGTGATAGCTCGTCACTTTGGAAGAGGTGGGTGTTGACTTCTGTGGGACCTGAAGCTTACACCGAGCACCAGTTACCACCCATAGACCGATGGTCAGACGAAGATAGTGAACAAATGGGTGGAAGGCTACCTTAGCAATTACATAGCAGGGCAGCAAAGGTGTGGGTTAAGTGGATATACTTATGTGAGTATTGTTACAATACCGACTATCACATGACCATTCCAGATGTCCCCTTCATGGCGCTGTATGTATTATGAGGCTCTAGTTTCTGATTTGCTACCGAGTGATGGAGAGCGCACGTCGGAGATTTATTGCGGTAGAGAGCCGTGACATTGGCGGAGTGGGCTCTTATGAGAATATTGCCAAAGCACAAACTCATCAATGTAAGCGATGCGAATTCCGGCGAGGATGTAGAGATCGGAGGTGGGAGACATGGTATATCTCATTTAGCCCTACCATCACCAATGGTTAGCCTGATACCATTTTGTTGTCTTTAGCCTACTGCGGGATCGTGAGTCACAATTGTCAAATAAAACAATAGTTAGTAAAGAATAATAATGTCATGTAATGTCATGTACTCTCGGCAAAACATGTTCTGATTAATGTTAATGTAATGTTGTTATGAAGCGTCGTGTCGGTTGGTTGTCTAACCACCGCCGAGCATTATATGTAGTCGGTTGGGATAGTCGGGAGATAGTCATGAGTTATGAATAATGAATGAGTTTTGTTGCCGATGATATACTGTAAGCATTGTGATACCCTTTGTACATGATATTCCTGAGAATGAATAAAGTTTCTGGCATTTTACTATGATATCTTCAGTTTACTGTTTTATCCTATGTTCTGTTTATTACGAGTTTGCCAGTCGTATGTAGAGTTTGAATCCCATTCCGTAGGCAAACATTTGGCGCCGTTGCCTGAACGGACTAGGGCATCATCCACCATGGCAGCGTAATGGGTCAACCAGCGGAAGAACCTATAAATGCTAATGAGGAACAAGAAGACTCATTGACAGAAGATTTGGTAAATTTGTGGAAAATCTCGCTCCGTGACCACGTACGTAGGGAATCCCTCGTTCGGGAGATCCCTGAGGAAGTCATCTGGGATCGGCTGGAAGTGAACGACGAGGTGAACCACCTTCTGAACCGCATGCCCAGGTTGTTGGCCCGCCATTTCATTATTCTGCAAGACTTGCGAGAGGAGGAAGCCCGTGAGCGCCGAAGGCAGCAAATCGTGCAACGCTGTGAAGACCGAAACAAACGGGAAGAGGAAGAACGGGATACTAGTCGGCGCCGCACTTCCGGCAACCAGCAATGATCGCTTGAACAACTAAATGCCCGTACGGCCGAACAAAGATAAGAATAGAGTACCTGACGGGCACGGGACTTCGGAAGAGCAAGTTCGGCGATCACTCAGACTACAAGAGCAAGAAAATCGGCGAAGACGACTAAGACAAGTCGGTAAGGAACTAGATGAGGACTTAATTGAAATCAATCAGAGCATAAAAAGAACATATGAAAATTTGAAAAAAATAGACACGTCTATTGAACGAACACATCACAGTTTGATAGAAGGAAGGGACGAAGACCCCTTCAGTACTCCATATACAGAAAAATATAACCTCTATGACAATGAAGATGAATTGAATAGTAGCATCAGACGATTTCGAGAGTTGTCACTCTCGGACGACAACACAGAGTTACGGAGGGGAAGGCCAGAGCTTAAGACCCCAGGGCAGAGAGAGCATCGGCGGGATCCTGAGGAGACCCACGGTGTTGCAGACGCTGACGGAGGACGTGGCAGTGACTCGTACGTGGCCGAGAGTGCTGGTGACGCACAGGGACGTAGCGAGGAATCCACTAGTCTAATCGGGTCCAAAACACAAGGAGGTCAACAAGGAGGTCAACCGGTAAAGATGGCCCAACCGGATCGGCAAAAGTTGCCGAAATTCATGGGGAATGGCTCTGAGGATCCTGTACGGCATTGCAAGACATGCGAGACTATCTGGATAGCCAGCGGGCAGGATGACCCCAACCAGTGGCTAAAGGCATTTCCAGCAACACTCAGGGACAGTGCCATTGACTGGTACTCGGAACTGGATCAAGCGCAGAGAGCCACATGGAGGGTCCTGAAGCAAAACTTTGAAGCAGAGTTCAAACTTCTACGGGACGATAGTGAGATCGTCACAGAAATATATCATACCAAACAAGGGAAGCATGAAAACGTACGGACCTACAACAGGAGGTTGAAAGACTTGATCGGGAAGCTGGAGGCACAGCCGACTGATGGTTTAAAGAAACGATGGTTCATTGAAGGATTGATTCCCTCACTCCGGCGGAAAATGAAAGTAGTACCACCGTCCTCGTACACCGAAGCCTACAATCGGGCGATGGATATTGAAAGTGAAAATAGGACCTCCTCGAAGGGGAAGAGGAGGGATGACGACGAGAGTGCCGAGGACAGTGACGATGAATCGGCAACCGTACAAGCCCTTCGGCGGGATATGATGCGGATAATGAAAGAACTGAAGATCGACAGGGAAGGATCCCAAGAGGCCAATGAATTATGGTGTATGGACTGTAAATTGGAAGGTCACACAAAGGCAAATTGCCCAAAAAAGTTATTCTGTGACATCTGCCAGGTCATGGGACACTCCGTCAAGGAGTGCCCATACAATTTAAAAACTAAAAGTTCGCAAGTATTCTTCACTCAAGGCGAACAGTCAACACCTCCAACCACGCCACCGAAGCCACAGAACAACAATGCATCCCCTGGAGGCTACCGCAACAATCGGCGAAATACGCCGAGAACCAAAATTTAGTACGACAGCAAAGGACGACCGATGATCCAGTGCCGAAACTGTAATGAATGGGGTCATTTTGCGAGGGATTGTCAGAGCGGCCAAGGCAACGGGGGAAAACTGTGCAAGTGGTGTGGACCGGGTGATCATGAAGACACCGACTGTCCGAAGCAAAAAGGAAGTATCAATATGCTGGAGGTAGCCGACGAGGAGGTCTTGGCGATTACAAGAGCACAGTCAAAACGAGCAAATTATCCAGATCAACTATAGTTGGTAGACGCCACGCGGACTTTCAATCTTCTGGGCAAATACCAAAATAGTAGGGGGTGAAGATTCTATACGTAACATGCCCCCTTTAGAATAGTAGGGGGGGTTCATCGGTCCTCCCACAGAATAGCCCTACAAGAACTATAATGGGGGGGTGGGCATGTTACGTATAGAATCCTCAACCCCACCGGGGGGGTGGGACAGCAAGCAGAATAAGGTAGATACATCCCTCCTTCAAGAGAGAAGGCCGCTAATTAGTTAGTCCCCTGCCTTAGATGAATAACTCATAGAGTAACCCACTCACTCCTGTTGTTTGTCGACACTCTCCCGTTCACTTTTAGCACGGAACGTGCCTGCCGGCCTGCCTTCCGGGGCATAACGAGAAAATTCCAATTTGCTAAACGGGACTGTTAATCTGGAGTTGAAAATGAAGGAAGGGCAGCGCCAGCCATTAGTCATTACTTGCTTTTGTGCCAGCTAAGAGTCACACCAGCTAGTTGGAAATAAGTAGTTAGATCATAAATTGCCTTCGCTACCCCTACAGAAATTCCTTTTCTCAGTGTGGGTATGCCACTAATTGGTCAAATGGCGGCAGCTATTATTGCATCAATCAGGCACCTCGTTTAGTAGGTATGGAGAGGAAGAGAGATAGGAATACAGGGGAGTACGAACATTCAAAACATTGGTTTCGAACTCCACTCTTTCTTTTTCCTGAATAAAAGCAGGCATATCACTCACTTTGCCAGGAAATGCATCTCATCTGGTTCCTGTTTTGCTTGCGTTGCGATGATAACACAATCAACTCCGCTTGTTTTCCTAATTAATCAATAGCACGCCGAAAGGGACGAGTCGGATAATACTCGACTGCCATAACCAGAATATTCCTCTCCCGTGGTGCTCATCCACCAATTTGAGGTCGAATGGCCCCATCCTTATGTTTGCCCCTCATGCCAACCCCCTTAGAACCATAGGCCGAAAACCCACCGCAACTATTTAAGGGTGAGCCACGGTGATCAGCATTCGAGTGCCTTAAATAGTTGCGGTAGGTAGGATTTACACTGGGAGCCTGTCGATACCTCTTTGGGCCTGCCCGTTGCTTCGATTGATCCGTCCAAGGAAGAAGAGTGTACAACCGACCGCGGAACATGATCTAGGATATTCTAATTCCAACATTAAAGATTTGCTTCGTCCGCTCAAACAGCAGGGTATATATAGTGAGGACACTTCACTCTTGATAGGCTGAATTCGTTATCCTCTTCACCAAAGCCTATGCTATGATGAGCAAGCAAGTGGTGTGGACCGGGTGATCATGAAGACACCGACTGTCCGAAGCAAAAAGGAAGTATCAATATGCTGGAGGTAGCCGACGAGGAGGTCTTGGCGATTACGAGAGCACAGTCAAAACGAGCAAATTATCCAGATCCCCGTACGGAGAAAGAAAGATTTCGGGAGGCCAAGACAAAAGTAGCCAAGGCAATGGAGAATGAAGGCAAGAACTATAAAGCTACCAGTACGTTGCTACAGTCGGAGTCGGAGAAGAATATCGTACGGCAGGTGCTTCACACAACCGTACCCATTAAGGTAACTGATCTTTTGCAAACAATGCCTTCTCTCAAAGTAGCACTTACCAATGCTATTGGAAAAAATCTTCCGAAGAGTTCACCAGAACGTACGCCAGAAGTGGTAGCCGAGACTTCGGATCCAATGCTCCTAGCAGTAAGCATCGGGAGGAAACCAGCCGTCGTCGAGATGGAAATCTTGGGCATGAGATTATCTAATACTATCGTCGATGGTGGTTCAGGAGTAAACGTACTGCCAGAAGAGACTTGGAAGTGTCTGGGTAAGCCGACTCTTTGGCCCCCGACATTCCACCTCGTGGGAGCAGATCAACATGGCATCAGACCGTTGGGTATACTAATGGAGCAGAAGGTCTCGATCGGCACGCAACTGTTCCTGTTGAATTTTGTAGTCATCCCAATGGAGAAAAAAGCGTACGATGCACTCTTGGGATGGGGATGGCTGATTGCTGCCAAGGCAACTCACAACTGGAAGCGGAATACGCTTTCAATAGAAAATCGGGGGAGGAAATACACCATTGATCTGAAGAATCAGGCCGTCAGTGAGGATCTGGCATCTTCGGCATCGGAATCCGGAGGTGACTCAGATGATGATGAGAGAAAGACAATGGAACCAGATGAAGAAGGGGTATTGGAGATCGGCAGTTGCTCGGAAGATAAGACCAGTTCATTGAGCGGACTGTTTCACTGGCATATGGAGGATTATGAAGTCTTCCACCCAGATTGCCACATGCTGCAGGTCAAGGAGGGGGAAGTAGAAAAGGATAATGGCTCGACGAGTGAGACATTTCCACCTGAGTACGGAGAATATAAAGAAGGTATGGCCGAATTGGATGAGACTCCAGCCCACAAGTTTGAGCAGGACAAAATCATGAAGTACGAGGAACCAACGTTGAAGACAGAAGATACGTTTGTGTCAACAGTAGATGGATATACAGAAGATCTCCTGAAACAAATGCGTCGAGAAAGAAGAAAAATACCAAGGGTTAGGAAGATCGTAACTCAAGATGGACTCTGGAAAATAATTCCTAACCTGGCGGGACCGCCGACAGTACAAGGCGACGATGTTACGTGGTATCAACAATACGGCGGAAGGTACGTCGACGGAAGTTTTCGAGGTATTGGTCCTGCCCCTTTACTGGATAAATGGTTTGATATAGAATATTTAGGAACCTGTTGCGAGGAAGAATGTTATAAACGGCCACCACACACATGTAAATGGTATTACACTTCAGAATTAAAGGTCCCGACACACAGTGAAGTTAGAGGAATAAAGAGAAAAGAAGAGAGAAGGGAGGAGAGAGAAGGTGAACAGAAGTGGAAAAAATTAAAAAGAAAAGAAGAGAGAAAAAGAACGGAAGTTGAAAAAAATAAAAATAAATAGAAAAGAAGCTATGAAAATAAAAGAAAATAACGGAGTAAGTAAAGAAGAGCAAGGCGTATGGGAAGAAAAAGAAAAAGACGAGAAAATTAAAAGAAACTAAGGGGAAGTCAGAAAAGAAAGCAAACGAAGAGAGAATAGATTAAATAATAAATTAAATAAGTCGACCATCAGGGGAAAAATTAAATTAAGTAAAGTGAGGAAGATTAAAATAGCCGCCTGGAGCATTAAAACCGTACGGCCAAAAGGGAAATTAACGGAGGAAAGTAAAAGGCGAGAGATTAAAAATTGGCAAAACCCGAAGAGGAAGCAAGGCGTACGGCCAAGGGTGAAGGAAAGTAAGGAAAAAAATAAAATAAATATAAAACCCCACATCGTACGGCTAATTAAAAAAGCCACAAGTCGGAGACAAGAGCACAGAGAAGAAGAAGGGAGGACGAGCTTGCACGAGTTTATCAGTTGCCGAGGCATACAGAGAACAGAGGAGGAAGACGTACGGCAACAGAGAACAGAGGAGGAAGACGTACGGCATCAGAGAACAGAGAAGGAAGCCGTACGGCATCAAAGATTTTACACTCAGCACAATTCGCCAGGAAAGGAAATCGTACGGCGTCTAAAAGATTTCAAGGACGTACGAGGTTCTATTTTTCAGACAGCACGCCAAGGGTTGAAGCCTGTGGAGGACGTACGGCATTCATCACTCGTACGGCACTCAGAACCTGGCATCGTACGGCATCCAAGGGACCTTCAAACCGTACGGTATTGTCACATTTTCCAGTATTCATTTTATTTGCCAATAGAAATCGTATGGCCTTTTGAGAAGTTGCCAGTAGAAATCGTACGGCCTTTGCAAATTGAGAAGTTGTCAGTAGAATCCGTACGGCCTCTGCAAGTGAAGAATTTCGCCAAGGTTAAAACCATACGGCCTTTGCAACTGGAAAATTTGGTGAAGTCCCAAACCGTACGGCTATTCCAGATTGAAATTGGTGCCAGGGGTCAAATCGTACGGCAGCTCAGTGAAGTCCTAGCCGTACGGCATCAGTTGCTTCAAAAATCCCGGTACGACGGCCACCGAAACCAGACGTTCTGACAAAGAATCCAGACGCATCGGGCTTTGCCTCTGAAGAGAATCCAAGTACGCCCCAAAGAGACAGAAGAACTGGTGACGGGCGATCGTAATTTCTGGGTTTCTGTGGATTTCAGACGTCTCTCAAGATCATAAGGGTGGAATCCGTACTTATCGCCGAATTCAAAGAAACTCCGGCACCGAATCTCACAAGATTCGTGATTGTACCAATTTCGAGATATCTTCAAAACCAGACGCCCTCGCGTAATTATCGGCAGCTCGCGCTTCCATCGGCAGCAATTCTCGCGCCGCGCTTTTGGTAATCCGCAAAATTCTTTCATCGGCAGCTCGGGCAAATTTTCATAATTTCGGCAGTCTCGAGGGTTATAAAGTCGGCTAGAATCGCCGAGCTGACAAGAAGATGGACAAGGGCAAGAAATCGATGCAGCACCAGCCAAAGGTAGCCTCGGCTGCGAAGAGAAAAAAGATGGATGCCGATACTGACACGATGACATGGGTATATCCGGAACGCAACGAAAAGCAACGGTGAAGGGCGCACCTGACGTAATTCACTTCCTCGGTTGGGCGCTCGACGCCGGTGGATTACCGTGCTCGCGGCCCTTTTCGCCTGGAGTTCAGCCTGGCTTCAGCGATGGTGGATGAACTACCGCATACGACAAGTTCGCCATTGATTGCGATGCCAAGTGACAGCCAATTTGAAATGCGACTTTGAGCGGTGTTCAAGGCCCCACCTTTTCGGGAATAGGGGTTAATAAACCCAAGAAAATGACGCAGAACATGAAGAACCTACCGGTCAAGGCGAGGCTGGCTTTAATTTGTCGTACCGGCGAACAACAGACCATATGGAATAATAACATCGCAACCCAGGCCTCCAAGAACCACCCAAACGCATCGAAATGTTTGTTTGATCCCATCGAAGGCCGACTCATGGTGGGCTAGCCGAAGCTCTGACATTGCCTTTTATGGCAGTGGATTTGGCCTGACTCGAGTTGGCCGAGTATACAACTGGGCGAGGCTACTCACAGAGCGGATGAGGGATTTTCTAGCGCAGAGGCATAAGGCCTTCTATATGACTCAGCACGCCATAGCTCTCTTTTTGGATGCCGTGCACACAGGTGCCCGAGGGCAATTGGGGTCGGTTGCGGCCACTCACTCACCTGGACCCAGGATGGCCTACCGTATTCTACTGGTCGGAACTGGAAGTAAAGCAAGCAGGCGAGGGCACAGCTTCAGGGAAAAAGAGGAAACGGAAGGAGGCATCGGTGGAAGAGGAAACATCAGAGGAGGAGGCCTCGGAGGAGAGCGATGCATCTGACAGAGAGGAGCCTATTGACTTATCTTCCTCGCCATCGGAGTCTAGTCCACCGGCCGATGAGGAGGTGTCTGTCGCCATCGGAGGTCAGGAGGCAGGCGAGATTGACATACCAGTATTGCAGCCGGCAGGATTTACTCTTCCGGCACCGCCAGCCAGCCAGAGTACACACTCAGTCACGTTCACCCTCCCTGTTGCGCCAGTTGGAGCCGGGCGGATGTTGAGGGTAGCCGCTTCACTACCGGGAGCATCTCCAGGGTGGGCACCTCTCGCCACCACATCACAGGGGGCACTCACTGTATCGGCGGCAGGTTCCACTGCCTCGGTTGAGATACTGCCAGCGGTTTGTTCTCTTACACCACCATCAACATCGGCAGCAACAGGAGTGGCAACCTCGGCAGCAGGAGCTGGGGGAATGACCGAGGCCATCGAGAGGAGACGATCTAGTTCCCCGTGAGCACCGGTGCGCCAGGACGACAGCTATCGATCGGGTGGCCCTCACTTTGATCGGGTCAAGCAGCCGACTAAGAGAAGAGTCCCCTGAGGACAAGGGACGCAGGAGGGCCGATCATCGGCTAATCTGCCAGAAAGTGAGACGCCGTGATCTTTGCTGACACTTGCACACACCGGTTATGCAGTTACAGCGGTAGGCACCGTGAGATGTACCCATTCAGAGCCCTCAAAATTTAGGATCGCAACGTACCTTGTCATCACACAACATTGCATACCTTCTGATGATGAGGAGAACGGGGAGGGCGCCTCCACAGAGGGCTTCGTCGTGGAAATGTCACAGCCGGACCCGTCGGACCCGGTAGGCACGGTACAGAGATATGTGGAGGAGCTCGAGCACATGGGCAGATTGATGATCCGCGTGGGACAGGTTTCCAGGGATCTGAGGATTGGCCGATCACTTCTAGTAGGCCAGGAGGTTCACCGCATTCGGGGATTTGTGCAGATGGGGTGTGAGGCAGAGTTTGCACGGATATTTGGCGAGGGGTGGCCAGCAGGAGAGACTCCTGCTATGATGAGAGCCTGGCGGGGTCGGCCACCGAGGCTAGTAGGGCGGGATGCAGGCGTCCTGGAGAGTTTATACTATATCGAGCTTGCCTTCCGAGATGTCTTCATTCTGATGAAGCGCCAGATATTTTCCACCGAGGTAGCGGTATCTCGCCGAGTGGATGCCTATAGACTCCTTCAGCGGGTCAAGGATGAGTCAGCTGCGACCATCAAGAGCATTCAGACTGACTTAGCTGAACAATCTCGGCTTGCCAGCGAGAGGGGAGCCCGATTGGACATCTTGGAGCCTCGGGTGGCAGCCTTGGAGGAGGAGGCACAGCAGAAAGAGGCGGTACATGGCGCAGCAAATTGCTGGATAACCGGGCCTGGCTGCAAAGAGGTAGAATTACGCCAGGCTGGCCGGCAGCGGCAAAGAGCCAACCGATGGAGGCAGCCCGATGGTGAAGGCGGCGAGGGAGAGGGAGATCCTGGCAGATCGGCAGCTTCGCACACGCACGGAGGAGCTGAGGCGTCTGAGAGCAGAGCATTCTTCCACCACTCCGACGTCATCTGTGCATCCAGGGATGCACTCCCTTCCCCCTACTTCTCAGTAATCTTATTTTGTTGTATGTATGTCGTCTGGAAGACGACTTCCTTTTTGGGGGGGATGATGTTAGTCGGATGTTTTACTTTGTTGTCGGTCGTAGTCGGCCGTGGTCGTAGTCGGCCAATTGTCAAATAAAACAATAGTTAGTAAAGAATAATAATGTCATGTAATGTCATGTACTCTCGGCAAAACATGTTCTAATTAATGTTAATGTAATGTTGTTATGAAGCGTCGTGTTGGTTGGTTGTCTAACCACCGCCGAGCGTTATATGTAGTCGGTTGGGATAGTCGGGAGATTGTCATGAGTTATGAATAATGAATGAGTTTTGTTGCCGATGATTATACTGTAAGCATTGTGATACCCTTTGTACATGATATTCCTGAGAATGAATAAAGTTTCTGGCATTTTACTATGATATCTTCAGTTTACTGTTTTATCCTATGTTCTGTTTATTACGAGTTTGCCAGTAGTACGTAGAGTTTGAATCCCATTCCGTAGGCAAACACAGTCTACTCTCAGGAAGAGTGGATCGGAGAAGCTCAAGCCACGGTATTATGATCCTTTCAAGATTTTGAGGCGTGTTGGAGAGGTGGCTTATGAGCTAGAGCTTCCAACGGATAGTAAGGTCCACAATGTTTTTCATGTGTCACATCTCAAGAAGGCGTTAGGACATCGTGTGGTACCTTCAGCAGTATTACCTCCCTTAGATGATGAGGGAAAGTTGATTTTAGTACCTGAGTCGATCCTGGAATATAGGGAAAGATAGCTACGCAAGAGGACTATCAGGGAATATTTGGTGAAATGGAGAGATTTACCAATGGAGGATGCTACGTGGGAGAGTGAGGAGATTTTGCAGCATTCGGAGTTGAGATTGCTTGAGGACAAGCAATTTCAGGAGGGGCAGATTGTAATGTCCCCTTCCAGTTGACATCTCTCAGTTCATGAGATTAGCCTATTATGTGACCCTCGTAGGCTGATAGGGTGGATAGAGAGTCTTGTTGAGGCTTCGCTTGGCTTCAGTTATCAGAATCATTCAGTTTGGCTTTCGTTCGGGGTCGTTCGGACATCATTTTCTTGACTTACTATTTTTAGTAAGTGGAGACACTCAGCAGAGCACCCCTGCTATTTTTAGCAGTATGGTCTGGTCGTATGCAGATTCAGTCACTTATCATCTGGCTTCAGACGGTTCGTCATTTGGACCTATTTTGAGAGAGATATTAATATTTATTTGCCAAAATAAATATTAATTAATTTAAAGCTTATATTATAAAGTTATAATATAATTAAATATTATAACTTAAGTGACTTAATGGAAGGGGTCGACCATTATGAAAAGGGGGCCAAGTTCAATTATTAATTATAATTAATTTGGGCGCCCAAACTATGGAATTATTAAAAGTGAAATTCAACTTTCATTTAAATGGTGCTTTTTGGAGAGAAGTTGACCCTCTTGAAAGAATATAAGGTTTTCACTTGTAAAAACTTCATTATGTTATGAAAATCGATTTTTGTCACTTCTTCCTTCAGAGAACGGAGCCAAGGGTTTCAGTTGTCTATTTGTATTGGAGAACGAGCCATCTTTAGTGTTGCAGTTCAGAGGCTGTGAGATATCAGCTGATTTATTGCCTGCAGTTGAATAACTTCATTCAGAGGTTATTACAGATCTTACTGTGAGTTCTTAATAGTCAATGTTTTGAATCGATTTCCTTCTAGAGGGGAATATTTTTCATTTTCCATCAGTTCTCAGACATCTGGCACACTTCCCAAGGTGGTACGGATTTTATTGCTGCTGTTCAAGGTCCGTACAAATCAGCTTGAGGGTTGTACTTTCCCTGTGAGCTTCGACGCCTTCATTTTTGGCCTTCTGCCTGCACTAGATGGGACGCCCTGGTCTCTGGATCAGTCTGCAGGGGTTTTCAGGCTGGAGAACTGCCAGTTGATATTGGCCGTACCCTTTCTTCATCATTCTGGGACGGCTGCAATCAGCAAATCAGGTTTTTAAATAATGCAATCAGCTTTGCCTTTTTGTCTGCATGTTAGGGTTTAAATATTGTAAGCACTGAGAAAGTATAATAAAACCATTTGCTATCGATTCAAGGATCTTTGTGTGTCAGTTTTCACCTTATTGAATTTATTATAGATTTTAGAAGCATTTCTTTCAAAATCGCATTATGTTCTTTTCATGCAAAAAAACTTGAAAAAAATCAAAAACCTTTAAAACACCAAAAAAACAAGCAATTTGAGCATTAGGGTTGAAGTTCAGCCAGAAGGGTTCTTCACAAAAGTACATTATTTGTACCATGATTTTGTCCCGCAAGGGTTTCCACGTAAATATTGGTGTTATTGTGTTCTTCTCATTTACATTATTATTGATGTTGAGTGAATGGTGTTATTGTGATTGGTAAAGTTTTAAATTGGTAAAAGTTGTGTTATACTGATTCACCACCCCCCTCCACCCGCCTCTCAGTATAATTGTGTGCTCATCAATATCTGCATATATTTCTCATATATATCTGCATTAACTCATCTTCTAATATACAGATTTGTAGGTGTTAGATATATCCTTCTATTCTTCACTCAACTTCTACACACTTTAAATTCATTTCACAAGCCTCTTTTATAAATTCCTCAAGGCAAGCAACTTAATGAAGAGACACATCTACTAATTGAGAGTTGTTACTTTTCATTCATAAGTAATTCAAATGAAATCGCTACTTTATTAATCACATACCTTCCTATTATAATCGCTGCTCTTTATGGGAGATGGGAATCGCTACCTTGTCAATATATTTCACTGCCTTTGAACACCCCTTTTTATATTTAATTAACCAATGTATGGTTGGCCATAATAAATTAAATTAATTTCTGTTTCAAAGTGGCACTAGAATTAATGAAGGTCGGCCTCCTAAAAAAAAATATTTTATCTTTAACATGAATAACTTATAAGGGGGTCGGCCTGCAAATATAAACATGCTTTTAATCAACATAAATGATGCTATCTGTTCTTGCATGAAAGTCTGTCCTTTGACATCAATGACAATTAATTTAACATTTCACACCTCATGAGAGAACATTGTGAGTTTCACTATCAACACGTTGGCCTCCATAAGCACTACTTGGTAAACCACATGCTTGATGGTGTCCACATTATCTGAAGACTCTACACCTTCATAGTCAAAGGTTTTTAAAGATTTTAGATTTTCATAGTCAAACATTAAATCATTTATTTCGATATCAATGTGTAACATTTTAATTCTAGGGTTTTTTAGGATTAGTATGCTTTTTGTTTGTTATTGATTGTCTTTGTTGTTGCCCCCAGACCCTATTCTATAGCACAATAGGGAACTTGCGTGGTGATTTCCTTGCCTTTGACCCTTGGAGTATAGTTCAAAGTTCGTTGGAGAATGCTTTAAGTACTTCTTGGGGTTGTTCAACAATGCTATGACAATGAGGGAGGTAGCATAAAAGAAACATTTCACTAAAAATCTGCTACCTAATAAGTGATTGTGATGCCGATTTGATGAACAGATTTAAATAACTACCCAACTCTGAAGTAATGGAGAGAGTAGATCTAGTGGAGGATAAGGGGTAGAAGCCCTTAAAAAGATTAGATCTAGGGCCTTGGTTGCAAGAAGCCTAATGAAGTTAGATCTAGTAAGGGTAAATAGTAAAACCCTTTATGTGACTATATCTAGAGGTTGCAATTATTCCCTAAACATTCTAGGTATACTCAAGATTGAAGAGGAACTGAATATAAACTTTGAACTAGATTTTTTATAGATATCTCGTTGAGAGAAAATCAATTTTCAAGGATTAAAATAGGATAAAAGATTTCACATGCTTCAATATACCTGTGGTGGCAATAGTTACTCCTTTAATAGCTATTTAGGGTTTGAAAATAGGATACGATATTCATACATGCTTTTCCTACAAGTAATGGCAAGAGTTATTCCATTATGCTGCTAAGACGGATAGCTTACTGAACTAAAAATTTTAAGTTTTATATAATGCTTCAGAAGGGGGACAGGTTCTGAGTATTGATAGTTTTAGTGCGCCCATAAATATTCAAATAGAAACTCTTTGCTGAAAGGAATCACTGTTCATAACTTCAAAAGAGCCTAGAGAGCACAATTTTTTTCAAATGTGTATTGGTTTAGTGTGCTTGTCAGTAGTTTACATAGACACTTCTCAAGAAGATAAGCTTGGAAATGATAACCATGGGAATGTGTCCACATGTAGGAGGGAGATGGCTTCATTCATAAATAATTGATTAACTAGAAACACACTTCATTCGTGGTCTTCTCAATTGGGGCAATCCTCTTGTTGCCCTCTAAAAGAGGTTTTCTTGATGGCCTTTCTTTTAAGAGACTTTTTTACATTATAAAGTTCAGGACACTTGAATATCACCTACATTTTTCTCACAATTAATATTGATCTTTGCAACAGAAGATTTCCTGGCTATGATTATTTACTGCATTGCAAATTTTATTATGGTCAATCCACTTTCTAGACATAATACGTTAGTTGAGGGGCATGTGTGTATGCCTTGGAAAACCTTGGCTATCAGCTAGCTATTGGCCAAGGCCCAAGGTCTGCTGTGCTAAGTTAGTGAAGACATTCATCTTGAATGCAGAATCAAATGCCCTTTGCATGGTATAGTTTTTCTAACAAATCTGAATGCACTTATTATGTATTTTAATCCCTGGAAAATATATAACTTGTAATTATTCATTTCAGTAATCATGAAAACAAGAAGCATGGTTCTTTGTGTTGAAGTTCATTTGTGTTAATCAGCTAGTGATGTTTTAGACTTATGTTTATTGAAGATACACAAACATCATTTATGATTGATAAGAGGACATTCCCAGTTGTTTTTATAGATAAATTGGGATCAAATGTGCCTAAGTGAACTAATTGGTAAAAATGTGTGTATTTTCAGGGCACTCAATACCACAATGCTATTCAGCAATTCTCTAGTATTTGCAAAGTTAACAATTGAATCACGATATTGTATGTTAACTCAATCATTTCTTATGAACAACTGGAAAAGTTATCAATGTGCAATTTATTTGTAAGTGCAACTATATTTTTCCAAGAGACAACAATTGAAGTGAGCCCTACATTTTGTTGGTCATAAGTTAAGCAAGGAACCCTAACCCATTAATCCAAGGACAACAGTGAAATCCTGTATTAGTTCTTCAATGCATTATACAGGCATATTTTGGAAGTATGTAAAGTGCCATATGTTTTGAGATGGTATCTTGATCATCTAAACTATGGAAAGTGCCATATGTTTCCTTTTAGTGTTGCAACCTTCAATTCATGATATTTGTGCTGAACATGATCTCTAAATATATAAGTAGGCAAGCCCATGTTGAAGGTTTGTCTGGTTTAACAGACATACAGTAGGTGGTTTTATTGCATGTAACTGTCAAAATTTGTGAAGGACAACACTATATTCATGCTATAATATGGTTTCTGCTTTTGGAGTAGCAAGTTTATGAAAACTTCATCTTTGTGCTGTTGAAAGCTTAAATGATAATTATATATGAATGAAATTTCCTGTATCTTTTTTCGTTGTTTGATATTTGGATTATGAATTAGTTGGATAATTTGGGGCTTCAAAATTTACGCTTTTAGATGCCCATAAATGGGGCTTCAAATTTTACTCCATAGGTTATATAGTAATATACATAAATGGGGCTTAAAACTTTACTCTTAGTCACAGATAAAAGTTGGGGCGTCAAATTTTATGCTTGTGAATGATTTAACATTTACATGAGCAAGTTTGTTGTTTCAGCCAAATTAAATGTGGCCAAAGCCAATTACATATTATCGAAGGTGATGTCTGGAAAAAATCAACCCATAGAAGCCTGCAGAATCCATTGAACAAGTAGATACTAATCCTCTTAACATCTAAGGGTTGACTTTGTGCAGCTTCATTAGATAGGCACTTAACAGATCTCTCCTCCAGCTGTGATCCAAAATGGGGCAACATCTAGAATTGTACCTCGTCCAAGGCTCCTCTCTTTCTGTGACTTTTTACTCACAGTAAAATTCTCACAACCACAGCACTCAAAAGATGCTGTGTATTACCTTATGCCTTCAAAATGAAGAAAACACACGTCATATTTTCCTTGTACATTTATTATTCAAATTTCTTGCAAACTGTCAGATTCGTCAAGCAGCAAATCAAGATAGAAACCAGAACAAGTTAAGTAGTAAAACATCCTATCAAGTTGGCTAAATATCTTGATTTGCACCATTTTCATGGACACATCGCTGTGACACTGTCCCTTGTCCTCTGGAATAATTAGGAGGAAATGCTAGGGTCTTTGAGAATGAACACCATTCTTTAGACCACATTCTAAAACAGGTTAGTTAGAACATCTGAGAAACAATACTGGTTGATAAAATATGCAAATCTCCTCTCTATTCCAGAAAGATGCTGGACTTCACAATTGCCAAGGATTGGTGTGCTGACATCTGTTTCATATACCAAAAACTCACTAGATTGCTGAAACAAATTGAGGAGCCTCCGAAACATGGTTTTATAAAATTGAACTTAGATGGTGTTTCCTGATGCAGTCTTGGGGAAGCCTATAATTGTGGGGTCTTCTGAGATCATTGCGGCATTCGTATGCACTCCTACGACAAATACATTAGGATCAACTAGACCAATTTAGCAGAACTTCATGTGATCAAGGTGGGGCTCCAAATTGTAAGAAACTTTGGGTTTCACAAGCTTGAAATTGAAACTGATTCCTGATTGAACAATATTAGGACAACAAAATGCATGATAATTTCATTGGAAATTGGGACCTATAATGGCTAGAATTTGACACCACTTTCAAGTTTTTGATGGATGCTTGGCTAGGCATATCCCATGTACCCTCAATAAGGTAACAAACAATCTGGAAAGCATGTTTTCCTTCTTTCTTGTTACCCAATTTAAATTTATTTAATTTTTCTTGAGGAGCCCTTGCCAAATATAAGGGTTTTAATCAAATTTGAAGGCAAGTCTTCGGAAACTCCACAAGCCAATGGTAATGTTTTTTAACTTCCCTAGATCCACCTTTTTAATTTTCTCATTGCCCTTAATCATATCAATATTTATATTAAAATAAAAAAACTCTTTGGTCGATCACCCCTTTTGATCTTATTATCCTAAATCCTCATCTGACCTGTTGATATATTACCAAGGTTGGAGAACCCAAGGGATTTCTAACCAAGTAGAAAATAATACAACACACAATGATGTGGAAGTGAACTCATAGATCAGATGGGAAGACTTGATTTATATTCCATATTATTAGCACATTACAAGTAACAATGATTACAATGCAACAAGGAGCAAGGCCAAAATCCTTCTAAAACTTGCCATGGATCTTCTCTAATGAAAGGTGAGCTATCCTACTAAGGCATCGACTAAATACACACATATAGGGCTTATAGAAAACACATTACATGTTCCCAAAAAAGTAGGACAAATCTCCACAGAAAATGTATTATACTACCTTCGATTCTTAATCTTGAGGTTAGTTAGGCCTTACCATTTGTTAGAACAATTCTCTTGATAGATTGGGGTCTAGCACTGATTCGCAATGCAAAGCATGCACTAAAGAACTTGCAATCTTCTTGATGATGAATGTAGTCATAGACGACACCACAAAGGTTGAATCTGCTTGATTTCACTTTAGAAAAATAGGTTGAAATATTTAAGACAATTCTCTTGATAGATTGGGGTCTAGCAGTGATTTGCAATGCAAAGCATGCATTAAAGAACTCTCGATCTTCTTGATGATGAATGTAGTCATAGACAACACCACAAAGGCTCAAATGACTCTTGACCAATTGTTTTCATGCAATAAAAATGCCTCAAGCAATTGGCTTGTGTTATTGTAAGGACTTATGCATTCTAGCAAACACATATTGTTGGAACTGTAAACTCTAACACTAGCCACAACTTCAAAACCTGCAATTGGAACAAATTAAG
>VDFB02018908.1:0-24412 GCA_007258455.2 Sequoia sempervirens | reverse complement strand
ACCATATTTTTGAGTTGTATCATTTTGACTTATATCATTTGGATATGTATCATCTTGACTTGTATCATTTTGAGTTACATAATTTATCATTTTTACTTATATCATTTATACATGTATCATTTTGTCTTATGTCGACTATTTGACATGTATCATTTTGACATGTTATTGATCTACTAGAATATTTGAATTTCACTTGTTTTAATTATATATGATGATGATCTTATCAGTATTGACTTGTCAATTTATATATTGAAAGTGGTTGATGATTTTTGGATGGATATTTATTACGTATGATGATTTTAATTTACTACTCATGATGGATGTTGTCAAATTCAATTAAATTATATATATTTGAATCACTTGTTTCAATTATAGATGAGGATCATGTTATAATAATTATCTTGTTATTTAATCATATGAGTTAAATAATTAAGGGTATGTGCAGGATCATGATGGGCCAGAAAGTGGCAATATGATGGGTATGTGGCTGACATCTATTTTTTTACCCAAAATTGATGAAATAAAAAGGGTTTTTAAAGGAGATTCTCAGCTTTCCAACGATATAAATTATGCTTTACTTTGAATTTAATAAGTAATTATTATTCATTTTCTATTCAAATTATGACTAAAGTCCTGATTGATCGGCTGATTGAGAAACATCTATTGCTTTCAAATGGTATCACATTTTTTGAATCCTAAACATGTGTCACATTATATGATTCGCATACTATAGGATTAAAAAAATAAAAAATGAATTTCATGAAGTTTTGACCAAGTTAAGGTGGTCAGACATATGAGTTTTTATTTTTTATAAAAAGTTTTAATAAAAAATTCATAATTAATTATTTACTTAGAAAAAAATTACAAAAAAATATGCATCACATCAGGGCATGAGTCCTCTACTTATATTTATAATATTATAAAAAAATATTATCATGTTATTGTGGTTAGGGTGGTCAGACAGAAACCTACTTCTTATTTTTTCCCTGAAATTTACGTACCACTACATTGAAATTTCAAATTTTCACCAAATAGATTTTTTTTGTTTTAAAAAAACCTAGTAGTTTAGAAAATATATTCAATTTTCTACAAATTCTATTCTTACATATTTTTGAAATAATATAGATAACTTATTCAAATTTTTACGTCAAGTTGCCTAACTCTGATTTTTCTGAATTTTTTGCCACTTAAGGGCTTGTTTTTTCCATGATGATCTTGCACATACCCTTAAATTACTTACTCTATAATCATATGAGTCATTTAAGAGGCATGATATATTTAAATAATTAAATTTAAATAAAACATATTATTTAATTTACTTACTCTATAATCATATGAGTTATTTGAGAGGCATGATATATTTAACTAATTAAATTGAAATAAAACATATTAAATTTATAAATGGGAGCAAAACAAGAAGCATTTTTAGAAGCAAAAAAGGAAGCAACAATAGAAGCCAAACTAAAAGCAAACCAAAAGAAATCTTGGAAGAAAAACTTGGTGTTATCTAGGAAGCAAAAACAAAAACAATTTAGGTAGCAAACAAAGAAGTAATAATGGAAGCAATTTTAGAATCAACAAAAGATGCAATAATAATAGCCATATTAGAAGCAACAAAAGATGCAAAAAATGAAGCAAAATTGGACACAAAAATTGAAGAAAAAATGGAAGTAAACCTGGAAGAACAACTAGAAGCAAACTTGGAAGCAACACCAGAAGCAAAACTAGAAGAAAAATTAGAAGCCAAATTAGAAGCAACAAAATTCAGCACTAAATCCAGCGCTAAATCTGGCACTAAATCTAGTGCCAAAGTGAAATGTAGTTTAGTGCTGGTAGAAGTGTCCAATTCAAGGACTCAAATGCACTAAATTTTGGTGTTATTTTAGGTGCTAATTGTTCATTTTGTTGTAGTGGATGGAGTGTAGTTGCAAGTTGAATCAGATAGAATACTCCATCAATCACGTGTTTCAATTAATGATTGATCACAATTCATAGACTTACATGAATGTAAGTAAAGATGATAATTTCATATTAGCTAGGCTTAGTGACAAGGACATCAATAGGGGATGGGAAATTCATGAGAACATTTTAAGCCTTAGCTTGATACAAATAGTGGAAAATAAAGTTTTTGATAGAGAAAAGTATCAACCCAAAGTTTAGAGGCCTGAGGCCACCAAGAAAAGTTGAAGCCTGGTCAAATTGCAAAGTGCATATTGACAACTGGCACTTCAGATGAAGGCTTCAGACAAACTGGAGATTGGATCTCCCGGTTCAGGTCTTTTGGCCTCTGTAAAAACTATGTATATTTTTTGGTTGTTTTAGTTTTGTTTTTTGTGTTTGTTCTACTTCACCCATGATTCTAGGATCTCACCATGCCTATGAGAGGCATGTGTCCCCAACTGGAGCAAGTGATGGAACCCCTCAAAAAAATTTATAGATTCCATTTTTTAAAAAATGGATCATTTGGCTTAGACCCTCATTCTGGATTAGGGTTGTGTCCTCATCACTGTGTCAGGGTTTTGTGTTTCTTAAATCCCTCACAATTAACCTATGAATGCAGAAAACCCTTAGTCATTATATTTTTGTATTGGCCTGATGTTCCTTGTGCTCGGTTGTCTAAGTTGTCACCTATGCCATCGAAACCATTGTATTCACTGGCCGCTTGAGTGTAGGTTTTTCGGTCACCAAATTCCTTTTCATTGTTCAAAATTTCACTATGATTGGGCTTGATTTTATACTTAGTGACTTAAGTCTTAAGCCTTTGTTCCTAAGGGTCAAATTCTCATCGATCTAGCAGTGGCCCCCTTTTAAAAATTAACTTTTTCGGCATGTGTAGAATTAGGTCTTCACACTATCCATTTGATTTTCAACGGTTGATCACCACCATTCCCCGTGCGCCCATTTATTTCTATTTCATATTATTTTATTTGCATGGGCTGTCAAGCTTCAACCATGTGTCTAGTGCATTGGTGGGAAAGGTATCCTTGGTAAAGATAGCTAGCACCATTTAAAGAAGATCAACAATAGTTATTGAGCAATGTGGCCACATCGTGACCACTCCCCACATGCCCGTGTTGGTTCATTTCATATTATGTTAAGACACATGGGCTAGCAGGCGATGGCCACATGTCACATCTAGCGATAGGACTAGTGTTTCCAATAGGTGGTGTATATATCTTCAAGAAGGATCAATTATAAACTCCACAACACGTGTTCTCATCAGGACCGTTCCCCGTATGACCATCCATCTTGTGCATTAAGGAGAGATAGTCACACAGGCTAGCGGGCTAGGTGACATCTGTCACTTTTTATGGGACCTGCTAGGCTTTGAAGATGGTCCATGTCTCTTGAGATTAGAAGATCGAAAGTCAATGGCAAGTGATGTGGGTTGATCCTGACCACTCCCTGCCATCCCATGAAGGTCCCACTCATGTCCCATGTTTCTCAATGAGAAAGCAGGAAAATCCCATGTGTAACATTTTGAGGACTTAGATGGTTTCTAGTAAAGATAAGGTTTTGCTAGAAAAATTAGCTGAGACAATTCTAAGATAAAAATAGCACTAAATTAGAACTAATTCTTGGGAATGCATGTGAAATTTGGGAAATATTTTTTTTGGTCGTCAAATTTGTCAGGTGCTACTACACATGGGAAGGTGAAATTGAAATAAGGCAGGGTACAGGCCGATATTCTAAAGATAAATGATGATCACTCCCTACTATCTTACTGTGATTAATTACAAGAAAATTAATTACCATGGGAAAACGAGTAAATATGACACAATAGGGTTTGTTAAATGTTTTGTGTGTGATTAATGTGCAAACTAATTCAATTCTTATCTCACTTAATTTTTTTGATTATGGAGAAGTATCAAGCACATGCGTTTAATTTTGTCATTATTAATCATCTTGATTGATTATCTTTTGATTCACTTCAAGGTATGATCAATGACTGAGATTCAAAATCAGGGTAATTATTTGCCTACATCTTCACACAATATTTCCTAGAAAATTAATATAGACACACACCAGTTGCTCTATTTAATGAAGATCACCTTCTTGCTTATTATCACCATTTGATTGTTTATGAGAATTAAGAGTCTGAAATTAAGTGTGAATATAAGCTTGTTATTCTTGAGTTGGGTTGTGTCTTTATTCTAAAAAAATTTGATAAGTTGTTAAGGAAATGGGTAAGGTAAGTGTGAACATCATCCTGGTCTGCAGGTTCAAGAGACTGAACCTTCTTGAGTCTCAAGATGATTATTCCCAAAGTGAATGAGATATGCCTAAAAGCCCTCTGACTCCAAAGAAAAAAGTAAGAGCTATCAAGAAGTATACATGGGGTGTTCTCAAATGTGCTTATCATCTAAGAGGCCGAATTATCTTAGAAGAATTGGCCAAAGGAAAGGAGAAAAAAATTGACAGGTCAGAGAGGGAAGCTGGAAGAAGGAATAAGTATCACTAGCCTTACATGGGACATCATCATTCTCCCATTGAAGTCTTAGATGATTCTTCTAATAGTGAAGAAAAGACTAATTCAAGTTACCACTAGTATCTCATGGCCATGATTGATTTGGTTGATTCTAAGGATGAGGTGGTGATGGCTACTTTTCTTTCAATAAGGACCCCGAGCAGGCATACCTACTTTGCTGCTAACAAGGTAAAGTAGCACATCGTTCCTTCTCTGAGTTGGTGCTCGATTTTTGGTCCTTTGTGTTAACTTGATTTCTTTGGTTGGTGTGTTGTGATATGGTTCTTTTCTTATTATGCCTTCAATGCTTATGGTAGCATTTCTCGGTTAGGTGTGAACATATCATGTTTTTTGTGTTGCAACAACGACACCTTTTGAAGACTAGTGGGTCTTCCCTAACTAATGGTATTTTGGAGTTTTTCTTTTTCTCTCCCCTGACTTAAAAATGATTATTTTGTAACTGATTGGGGAATATTCCAACTTTCTGGTGAAATTCATTTTGGAGTGAAAGTGAAATGTAAGTGTCATTCAGCCTAATGCTTGTTGCTCCCTTGTCTTATAAAAGGGATTTCAAGGCTAATTACATAGGGAGGTTAGTAGATAGTTTTCTTTGAAAGGGTTATACACATAAACAAAATGGATACTTAGATTTCTAGTAATATGTTCTAGTGATAAAGTCAGTTGATATGTATATGGTTTTGATAATGATAATGATAATACATATAGTAGAATAATATAAATTTTCTATATGTTACTCTCCTATGTACATGTTATATAGAATATGAATAATATAATCAATGGTCATCTTATTTGTCTATGTTGGTTTCTAATAGATGTGTTGTTTTATTCTTTCTTATCAATTCAATCAATGTATGTAAATGCTTGAACATAATAGTGGGTTTGAAATAAATCATGTATAAGGATGCTAGTAAGAATTAAATTGTGGAAATGACTAGTGGGAGTATTGTAAAGAAATATTTTCAAGGCTTGGGGTATTGTCAAATGCAAGATTGTTATCTAATAATGTGGGTATATGGTTTGACTTTGTTCCCAAAATATGGCACTAGTTTAGCAAGGTAATTATACTCCAATGGTGGTGGCCAATTCAACAGTTGATCACAAAATATAATCAACTTTCTTGTAAATCTCTTTCTGGGTGTTTGTGAATCTTAATGAATTAAATTTTCTCTTGTTTAAGTTAAGTCACTGCCATGAAGATAAGCCAAATATTTAGGATATCAATTGTTTCTCTTAAACATTTAAGGAGAGTCATCTATTTGTCTTGTGTTTGATACCTATAGAAACCAGTATCTATAAATATAGTTTTTAGGATTACTCTTCAAGGTTTCACAGAGCCTGAAGTGAAGAAGTAAATACCTAGAAACCTTTGCTTATGTGTTGGCCAATCCCTACCCTTACTGATAATTGATCCCAGGAAAGTTCATAGGTATGTGGTAAGAATAATTTTGGCTCTAAAAAAATAACCAACACTAGGGTTTCCTTGAATGAACTAGAGTGAAATAGGAAGGGACTCCCCCTTGCTTGTGTGTTCCATCTCCTAAAAGGTGGAGCACACAATTATATTTTCTTTGGTTTCTTTTTGGTTAACCTAGCCTTTGGACACCTTATTTCTGATTTAGAGTGCATCATAGTCCTAGATCTAGCTTACATTAACTTTGCATTAGGTCTTGCATCAGTTAATTTGCATTTAGGGATTCTAAATATTGCATTAGTGAAAGTGCATATAGGTTGCATTTTTGTATCTTACATCATTGAATTTCATCTAAAATATGTAATTACACATAGTCTAGACAACATACTTGAACTAGAAACCTTAACATTCACTCATAATTTCTCGAATTTAGTGTCAAAATCCTAATATGGGACTCATTCGCCCCTCTGGGAAATTTAGTCCCAGTATAGGTTGCTTTAGTTGATTTTTGGGAATTTTGAGTTGACTATTTTTCAACATTTGAACCCTTCAAAAACCCTAACTAGGACTCATATGCCTCTCTAGGAAATTTAGTCACATGTTAGATCTAAATTTGTATTTTACAACATTAAAAAAAAAAAACTTGTTTATGTGCTTTAGTTTGTTGTTGTTAGATCTATGTTTCAATTTACTGAGTTTCTATTTCATTCATTTCATTACATCTAGCTTAATTTCATTTGAATCAGAATTAAAAAGTATCATTTATCTTGTATTCATTGCATTTACCTTGCATTCATTGATTGTCACTTGCATGATATTTGCAACTTGGTGCCCTATTGCTAATACTATAGTGAGACGTAGTTTGAGACTCATGTCATCTCACAATAGAACACTCATCATGGATCTTGGGTTATCTAGCTCTTTCACTCATAGTGTTGACACTAGTTTACTAGTGAAAAATAAGAAATAGGGGTAGATGACATCACCCTTCTTTCCACTAATCACTCAAAAATTCCCTAGGAGTTACAATTGGATTGACTATCTATTACAAGTATGAATGAGTATGGAGGTGTTTTCATTAATGTATTTATTGATGTCAATATAGTATAGGTTGTTGAAGAGAAAGGAAGCATGTGAGTGCAGGTTTTGCATGTATAGTTGAGATACTGGTGAGATGTTGGGAGTACATGGAGCTATCTTTATGGTGTTGCAGGTGTGCTTATATGATGAGTTACCAAGTGCTTTTGAGAAAATTAATAAATAGTGAAGACAAAATTATGTGTGTGTTCATAATGTGCTCTGGTATGTGCTCCAAATTTATTATGTGTTGATCCTATGTTTATGTAGATATGAAATGTTTATTAAGGACATCCTTGGGTGATATATCCTAGATTATAGCTTCTGGTTTGTTGTAGAGTGAAAGATGAGTTCACCAGTTTCTGAACTAGGATAAATGTATCTACTCCAAAGTCCTCCATTGGTTTGTTTTAGGTCTTGCAAATCTAGAAGAAGGCTTGTAATGGTGTTATCTTTGATCTATCAAAACTGTTTGTGGTTTGGTGCTCCAAAAGACTAGTTCCAGAGTTACTATGTGTGTTTGTACAGTCTAGATGGACTGATGGAAAGTTTTCTATGTATGAAGGTTATTGTAGTAGTTGCAGATGAATCTGAAGGCATCTAAGATGTGTTCCATTGTATGGTGAAGAATGCTATGTGGTTTGCATGTTATCTTCTTGTTATAGAAGTGTGTACTTCAAAGTTCATTGGTGTTTTCATTAGGTTTGGTTGACCTAGTGTTTACACGTCATGCAAAGGATAAGTATCAATTAAGGAAGAATGTGATTGATCTCAGATGTGGTTTTGGGTCCTGGTTAAGTGTTGGTTTAGTCCGCTCTCATTATCATCCACTGAGGGAATGTTGAGTTGTTGACCTAATTTGAATTTGTAAAATGAAGTGTGTAGCCAACCTTGGAGAAAGTTTTTAAGATTGAAGATGGTATAAATACAAGATAAGATTTTAAGGATTGTGTGCCAAAAGTGTGAGAATCAAGGTAGATGCGAGAGATTGTGTGAAAGTAAGCTTAGGAAAAAAGGACTTCAATGTGTTAGAATCCTGAAAATAGTGAGCTAATGCTATTTGAAATTCTCTGATCAAGGTCGCAGATGTGTACCAGTTGTTGTGGCAGATCTTTTGTTGCATTGAGATAATGTTCTCTATGTAACATTCTTCTTTCTATCTTTCTTTATCTATAGGCAGTGATCCTCCCATTTGGATAGTGATTCCTATCTAGACAGTGAGTCCTATCTTGGGAAGTGAGCCCTCTAGTAGTGAGCCTCTTTGTAAACTATTTTGCAATTACTCTTATATTGTGAGTTAATACTCACTGTGGTTTCTCCATTATTGGGTTTTCCACATAAATTTGGTGTTTCTTGTGTTTTTTTTACGTTATCTAATCTTCATGCTCATACTTAATAATAGATTAAAGTGGATGTGGAATTGTTTAAGATCTACAGTGAATGTGATTAGATACAACTAATTCAACCCCCTCTAAGTTTTCTTGTTCATTTCAACAATTGTTATTAGAGCCTGCTTCCTCCAAAGAAGGCTAACAACTTGAGGAAGATCTTGAAGATTGAACAAATGGATGATAAAGAAGAACTTCAGACAACCCTTGAAGATCTCGACTAGGATGAAAATGAAAATTGAGATTTGAAAGAAAATCCTGATGAGGCAAGTGAATGCGTGAAGAAATTGAAAGAGCAATTGAAGAAATTCAAAGAAATACATAGAGAAGTAATTGAGCAATTAAAAAAAGAAAATGAGAAAATCAAAGGATTAAAGGTACAAGTGGAGGAAAATAAGAGAATTGAAGATTGTTTGAATGCAATGGTGCAAAGCAAGATTGATGAATGTTCAAGACTTCAACAAGAAGTGGTAAACCTAAGAGTAGATCTGAAAAATAAAGAATCCATGAAGATAAGTTCAAAAAAGCTCCACCATGCTCGATGAGTTGATTGCAGGATAGAAACCAGCTAAATACAAAGGTGTTTTGGGATTGGAAGTAGGTGAAAGATCAAAGGCTATTCAAAACCCAAACACAGTGGACAATCAAAAGAATCAAGATAGAGGAAAACAAACAAAAAATCCAAGAAACTTAGCTAGAAGACCACTAATCAGACAACCAAATGCTCAAAGGTACCCATCTTTCAATGGTGTTTATTTTTCTTGCAATAAATTTGGTTACAAGGAAATAGAGTGTAAAAGTAGAATAAACCACTATGCTAGATCTTTCTCTGGACAATGTTTTGCATGTAAGAAAGTTGGACAGAGAGCTAGTGAATGCAAAAATCATATGATGAATTGGTTTAAAGGAGGTAGAATGAATCAATATTTTGTTGGCTACTGCTATGCATGCAATAATTTTGAACACAAAGCTAATCAGTGCAGATCAAGGATTAATGGAGGTCAAACAAATAAAAATAAAATTGTTTGATATAATTGCAACAAGCCCCTAGAGACACATTTCAAGAGTATATAGAAGTAAAGGAGGAAAACAATATGATTCGGTAAGGAAGATTGAACTAGTAAAGAAAAATGACAAGAATGAGGTTAAAAAAGAAATGAACAAGATATGGACTAGAAGAAAGAAGATCCTGTGACATCAAATGTGTTTGTGCCCTCATCTGATGTAGACAATTACTTTAGCAATTAGACCTAGCATGGTCTTAGGGGGAGCATTAATAGAAAATTATTCAACCCCCCCTTTGGATACCTAGTGTGTTAGATGTTGGCATGAAGATATGTTGTAAAGAATGAATAAAAAGAGCTTATGCAAGAGCAACCGAAAGAAATGTTGCAGGCATGATCATTTGCGAAGAAAATTAGGGTTTTTTCAATGTAATGAAGAAGAAAGTGGAGAGCAATTTGGAGCAATCTTGAGGTGATTTGAAGAGTGAGTTGATCAAACCCTAGTTTTGGTTCTCACAAAAGAAACAAACTTTGAGGAGAAATTTTCCTTGGTGGAAAGAATGGAGGCTATACGGATGTTTTTGGAATTTTTTGCTCACAAATATTTTAATGTATACCAGATGGATGTTAAGTCTACGTTCTTGAATGGAGAATTGGAAGAAGAGGTCTACATGGAACAACCAGAGGGATTTTAGTTATCAGATCAACATGACATGGCTTGTAAGTTGAAAAAGGCATTGTATGGACTTAAACAGGCTCCCAAATCATGTATGTAAGGTTGTATAGGTATTTGACTCATAAAAGGTTCAACATAGGCTTTGCAAATAGTAATCTATATTTCAAGGTTGTAGGAAACAAAATTTTGATAGTGGTTGTGTATGTTGATGATATTATCTTTCGAGGAAATGAGGGTATGTGCAAGAAATTTGTAGAGGAGATGAAAAAAGAGTTTGAAATGTCTATGATTGGTGAGTTGAATTTCTTCCTTGGACTTCAAGTGAATCAAACTGATAAGGGCATATTCATTTCACAATCAAAGTATGTTAAAGAATTACTGAAGAACTTTGGAATGGATGACTCCAAACTAATTTGTACTGCTATGGTGTCTGGATGCAAACTAAGAAAGGATGATGAATCTCCTAAAGTTGATTAGAGAAAATATAGATCTATGATTCGTGGACTGCTATATCTTACTACTAGTAGACCATATATCATGCATGCAATATGTTTGGTTGCCATATTTCAAGAAGAACCGAAATAAACACATGTTATAGCTGTGAAAATGATACTCAGATATCCAAAAGGGACTTCAAATTATGGTTTGTGGTATCCTAAGGATTCTGATTTTACTTTAACTTCTTACACTGATGCAGATTGGGTTGGTTGTGTAGATTTCTAGTAGAGTACAACTGGTGGTGCATTCTTTCTTGGATGTAGGTTGGTTTCATGGCTAATCAAGAAACATGATTCAGTCTCTTTATCCACTACAAAGGCTGAGTACATAGCAGCAACATCTTAAGTTAATACACACAGGTACTATGGATGAAGCAAACATTGAAGGATATAGGAGTGATGTGTGATGAGCCTATCTCTATCTTTTGTGATAATACAAGTGTAATAAACATTTTAAAGAATCTGGTAATGCATTCAAGGAAAAGCATATATCTATCAAATATCATTTCTTAATATAGAAGGTATTGGAGAATGAAGTCAAGCTTGAATATGTTCCTACAAAGGATCAGATTACCTAAGGCTCTTCCTAAGGATACTTTTGAGTATCTCAAGGAGAAATTGGGGGTAACTACCCTTCCTTTGAACTAGATGCATATAGAGGTACATTATTCTAGTGGATCTACAAATTCATAAGTTTTTTTGGACTGATGACTATGGTCTACTCCCCAAGGAGAGTAGGAATTATCATTGTTGTTGTATGATATGTGTGTTGTCATGGGTGCACTCCTAAGGGGGAGTGATCAGAATTATGTAAAAAAAAATTGTTCTTTGCCATTGATGTCAAAAGGGGGAGAGAGAGTCATGTGAAAAAGAATAGTGAAAGAAAAAGGATATTGTTGTCTTTGATGGATTTTCACATCATGTGTTTCCATCAATGAAAAAGGGGGAAATTGTTACAAGTATGAATGAGTATGGTGGTGTTGTCATTGATGTGAACATAGTATAGGTTGTTGTAGAGAAAAGATGCAAGTGATTGTAGGTTGTGCATGTATAGTTGAGATATTGTTGAGATGTTGTGAGCACATGGATCTATCTTTATGGTGTTGAAGGTGTGCTGATATGATGAGTTACCAAGTGCTTTTGAGAAAATTAATAAATAGTGAGGACAAAATTGTGTGTGTGTTCAGAATGTTCTCTGGTATGTGCTCCACATTTCTTCTATGTTGATCCTATGCTTATGAGGATCTAAAGTGTTGATTAAGGACATCCTTAGGTGATATATCCTAGATTATAGCTTCTAGTTTGATGTATAGTAAAAGATGAGTTCATCATTTTGTGAACTGGTTTAGCAATGTTTCTTGTTTGTGGACTGGGAGAAATGTATCTACTGTGTAGCCCTTTGCTTGTTTGTTTCAAGTCTTGCGGATCTAGAAGAAGGCTTGTAATGGTATTATCTATGTTCTATCAAAAAATTCTTGGTTTGGTGCTCCAGAAGACTAGTTTTAGAGTTACTATGTGTGTTTATATGGTCTGGATGGATTGATAGAAAGTGTTCTATGTTATATGAAGGTTGTTGCAGTAGTTGTGGATGAATCTAAGGGAATCTAAGATGTGTTTCAGTGTATGGTGAAGTATGTTATATGGTCTGAATGTTATCTTCTTGTTATGGAAATGTGTACTTCAAAGTTCATTGGTGTTTTCATTAGGTTTGGCCGACCTGGTGTTTACACATCATGCAAAGGATAAGTTTTAATTAAGGAAGCATGTGATTGATCGAAGATGTTGTTTTGGGTCCAAGTTAGTGTTGATTTGGTCTTCTCTCATTCTCATCCATAGTGGGAATGTTGAGTTGATAACCTAATTTGAATTTGTAAAATGAAGTGTGTGTAGCCAACCAAGTTGGAGAAAGTTTCTAAGATTGAATATGGTATAAATACAAGACAATATGTTAAGGATTGTGTGCCACAAGTGTGAGAATCAAGGTAGATGTGAGAGATTGTGTGAAAGTAAACTTAGGCAGCGAGGACTCCAATGTGTTAGACACTTGAAAGTAGTGAGCTGATGGTGTTTGCAATTCTGTTATCAAGGTCGTGGATGTGTGCAAGTTGCTATAGTGGATCCTCTATTGCATTGAGATAATGTTCTTTGTGTAACATTCTTCTTTCTATCTTTCTTTACCTATAGGAAGTGAGCCTCCCATTTGTACATTGACTCCTATCTAGACAGTGAGTCCTATCTTGGGTAGTGAGCACTTTGGCAGTGAGCCTCTTTGTAAACGGTTTTGCAATTACTCTTATATTGTGAGTTAATCCTCACTGCATAGTTTTTCCCTTATTGGGTTTTCCATATAAATCTGGTGTTTATTGCGTTTGCTTTCTATTATCTTCTCTTCATGCTGATACTTAATAATAGATTAAAGTGCATGTGGAATTGTTTAAGATCGTTGGTGAATGTGATTAGATACAACTAATTCACTCCCCCCTTCTCAGTTGTCTTATTCATTTAAACATTATCAACCTCGTAAGGTGAGTGAATTCTCAATAACGAGGACCTAGGAGGGGGTTCTATAATATTTTAAGGGTTCACAACTAAGAAAATTCTTGGAAAATACAAATAAGAATTCAACCTACTAAACCAAATATTTTTGATGTGGGGTCTCCCTTACACTTATAGGGTTTTGCACCTAAAAGGAAAGAGGTACCAAAAATCCTAATGGCTCACTTAATAACAAACCCTTGAGATTCCAATGCAAGAGATATTGAAATTTGTCAAAGGGGATTGACCTAAATGCTAAAAACTGATAAAAGAGATTAACTACTAATGTAAAACTTAAGAAATGCAAAATGTTTGAAAAAACATTGTGAAATGCGAAAAGACCTAGAAAGATGAATAGAAATGCAAGTAAAATAGAACAGGAAAGTAAAGCAGAAAGTGTGCACCTAGAAACTTGTAGAGATTGGAATTGCTGATTCTAGAAAACTGTACTAGAGCATGTTTTGGGAAAATGGGTATCCTAATTTGTAGAAATCTTTGAAAAAAACCTAAAATGGTACTCATTTTCTACAAATGGTGAATGAGTCCACTTTGAATTTTTTGTAAACTTGAAAGTGGAATCAAAAGATCTTGGTCTATTCTTTATGTTCCTTTAGGTGTCTGGATCTAAAACCTTGAATTTTGACACTGTAAGTGACTTTTTGTGAATATTTTGACCTTGCCAATAGGGAGATGACTTCAACAAGTTTGAAACTTATTCTTCAATGATCTTCAAGCCTTCAAATCACCTAGATCTACAATCACACAAAGAAATAGAACAAAAGTGTTGAATATTAGGGCATGAGAGTTTTCCTTGGTCAAACCCCTTTTAGGTAATTAAACCAAATGAAGAAATAAGATGAAGCATGAACATGAAATAATGGAATTGGAAAATTTCCATGATGATAGATCTTGAATTTCTGCCATAATGAATGAAGAATTTGCCCTTGAATTCCTCAAAATTGATCTTGATTGCTATCTTGATGACCTTGTGAAGACTTAAAATGCTAAACCCTAGTTTGTTTGACCTCAGATGGATAATGAATGAATGAAATAATGATTAGAAGTTTTCTTATATAGGAAATCCACTCAAATGACCATTAATTTGATCCCCAAGGCTGACATTGAAGAAAATTAAACTTAAAACCTATTTTTTCTCACTTAAACCCTGAAGAATAGCTCAAATGGGACTCACTCACCATCCTGGGTGAATAGGTCCTACCTGGATGGGACTCATTTTCCCACAGTGGTGAATGGGTCCCACAGGGGCTCTTTTTCTAGGTGAGATGTTGGGGAGTGATTTTTTTTAGGTTTTATGTTGATTTTATCAATTCTTTGATCAAAATAAGCTTCAAGATGCACAATATGGAGTCATAGGGGCCTAATAATGATGCTATAAAGGGTGATTAGTGCTAGGGACACAAATTTCAATGTGAAAGTGTGATTAAATACACTCTACAACATTAAAATGAGTCTCACATAGCCTAGAAAGGAACAAGATCCAATGTGAATGTGTAAAACACATTACAACATAGATTAAAACCAAGTTTAATTTACAAGACTTCTAGATTAATGTGAAAATACAATTAAATATATTTTACAACATTGAATTAAGGGAAATATAGGTCCATTAGACTTAAACGCTTAATAAAAGTCTAGATAAGTGTGAAAGTTGTTGGGAAAAACATGGGTCATCTCTAAAAGAAACATCTAAGAACAACAGTGCCTTTGGTAATTTTATTTTCATTAGATTGCCTCAAAGACACTACTACTATGCCACAAGGTAGAAACAGGAACAATTCATTTTCCACATTGATCCTTTTGAGAGAAACTCATGCGAATCAGTTTCAACAACACCAATAATAGATTCAAACACACATAATCAATAGGGATGAAAGATGAGGCAGAAGATATGAACACATAGATATACATGGGGAAAACCCTTTCAGGTAAAAAACCCCACACTCCAAAAGCCCAGATCACCATTGTATTATTCAACAAAAAAAATAGTTACAATACAATATTAGGCTCATGACATTTATAGATTTTACATCTTGTTCCATTCTAGAGAATATCTGACAACATAACCCCTTGCAACCACCTCTCTCAGCAAGAGACACCTCATGGCTACATAGCCTCACAACTCAACCACCGGCCTCTTGGACTCTCCATTGCATAGTCACTTATCCTTCACCTTTTGCTAGATCTGTCTCTCCCATGGCATCACAAGCACTTGGCATACACCTAGTTTCTTAGCTAGTTCACGCCCAACATCTCGGCCTCTCAGCTTGCATCCAACATCTCAACCTCCTTGGCTTGTTTGAAACGTAACCACTCGACCTCCACATAGCCTCAAAGCCTCTGTGCATCATCTCAGTCTCTTCCTGGTAGCTAGGGCTAGTACTTGGCCCTTCGGCATCGTACCCAACAACAACATCTTCTAGTTACCACTGCTCACAATCGCCGCCACTCTCTGCTCCAAGCATCGAGCTTTGAGAGAGATCTGCTTAGCCTTAGCAACATTCAGCCTTTCAGCCTATAGCTCAGCCTAACCAGGATCAACCTCTGCTCAGATAGAGCTTCTGCAAGAGACAACAAGCTCCCCTAGTGACTTCGTAGAGAGAGTCACAACTGATTCCCCTTAGTCATTTTCTGCTATCTCCAACCGATAGTTCAACTACTGCACCCTTTAGGGTTTCACTTGGAGCTATACACCATCATCAAATGTTGGTCATCAGATAAGAAGTCAAACGAATCTCCACTGTCAATATTAGGGTTCACCAAAAGTCACTAAATCAACCCTCAAGCACATGGGCCCACATGCCATCTATCCTCCATGTCATCGCCACTTGTTGACCATCACCATGATCCACCAACCTATCGGTTCCCAAGTGGTCCCATCATCCACGCAACATCCATGTCATTTTCATACAATTGATGTCACCATCTATGTCCAGATAAGTCCCACCATCCATCGACATCCAAGTCATTCAATCACTAGAGAACTGAACTTCAAAACCTCATGACGAAGGTTACAAAGTTCACAAAACCTGCAGCTTGTCGATAAGGGAATCGCCCTATCGCCCAAAGCTCCAACTTCCAAACCTCAAGACAGAGGTTACAAAGTTTTTGAAATCCATGACATCAACAAATGCCAGTAGGGAAGTTAAACAACTTCCAAACTCTGCGACAAGGTTCCAAGGTTAGAACAGTCAGTGATCCCGCGACCAACACACTGTCACCCAGCTTCAAACTTCTAGAACCCCGCAACAAGGTTTCAAAGTTCAAGTTTTGGGTGATAGGCCGACAAAGGAGGAAAAGATAAGCACTCCAAGAAGTGACCAAGCCAGTAATTTGAGTAACAATTCTCAAAATTCTCCCACTTGATGAAGAACTTACTTGCTCCTTCCAATGCAAACACAAGAATCTTAGACAATGCTTTTGTGCTCCAACCAAGACACTTGCAATGACATCCAAGATTTCCACCAACTTAGGCAATAGTCCCAATCGTCCACCACAGGAAAAGGAACGAGCCAAGGCGTATATGCACTAGTCTCAAGAACACAAGCATCAGATCCAATAGATGAAAAAGGTACCAATGCAGCCACCACTCCACTGTGCTCATGAGCTATACAAAAGCAACATCTTTAAAGTCTATGACTCGAACACCAATGTGAAGGAATCCTCTAGAAAACAAGATATAACATTAGCTAGAACAACAACCAAAAAAACTAGCTACTCCCATCCAACTAATCAACCCACGCAACTAAAAATAGCACCCACAACACATGCTAATCCTTCCAATCACCATACCTCCAAGGTACTAACATCAATAAAATCATGCCAACAACACAGTCAACCCATCAACCACAGAAATAACCTCTACATGACAACCAGTCGAAGAGGACAAACCACAAATAGGAACTCCCACTACATGGGTAACACCAAACTAAAATATAAAGGCATATAACAAGTTTACCAACCACTATGTCACCTTATTCTCCATGTATCCATGAGAACCTACAACTAATCATCTCATGCTAAACTCCAAATGCAACATTGCACCATCACGAAGTTCTCAAGCATATGACCAATGCACCCAATACACAAAGAATCACTAGACCATTGTAAAAGCTCCAATCATCAAAACCAGGAACTTATCATGACATCATGATCTACACATCCCTCTTAGGAGATCCCATGTTCCAAGTGAACATACAATGGTCTCAAGAGAAATGCATCATGCAAAAATTCTAATGCACAATCAAGAGTATGCAAAATGAAAAATAACCCTTCTGTGAAAATAGGATCAAAGAGTCCATCCTAGTAACATCTGTAACACTAAAGAAGATCATTCACCACCACATGATGAATCCACAGTCACTGCTAAAGCTCCCACTGAATCATGCCACCGAGCTCTCCAAGCATCATGACCAAACATATGCTAAAGTAAAAATCCTCCAGGTCCACAATAGCAACATGTCCATCTGACAACAATGCCCAAACCAAGATCTCCAGACCAAGCAGACCAAACCATCACTATCACAAGCTTACACAAGGTAGTGTATCCAAGATATCTGTGACATCGTGATACACATCCTATAGCTTCCCATAACCGACTATTTAGGTACTCAATACCATCCATCCTCTCATCTCAAAGCAACCTCACCAATGCACAAGTAACCATAGACAAGGCCAGCTAACAAGTCTACACCAACACTAAATCAACCTCATGGATATAGACAGTCCACTTCTGAGTTATCTCACTACAGCCAATGGCTAGCTAATCCACAAGCTGCAAAACTTGTAGATCAATCACAAAAAATGTGAAAAACCATCATCACATTGGAAAAAACAAACTAAGATCTCAAAGAGAACAACAACATAGACCATATGACTCAAACACCAGATCAAGCTCAGATCCAATTTTCCAATCAAGTCCACAATGAGCACCATAGTTAAGAAACCCACTAGCACCACCACAAGAATTTTGAGTGACTAATCGTGTACCAACACTCCCATGTAGAGAAGACCTCACACCATGCCGAACTGCAACTATATCATCTAGTCACACCCAAAAACTAGGGTCTACAAAATAGCTTAAAAGTAGCTCCACATAACCGCAAGTTTTTGCTTGAGTATGTAAAAGCTGTAAAACCATAGAGCCATGCAAGTACAAACAATAGTTCAATAACTTCAAACCCATTTCAAGCTAACTCTAGAACCACCAACATGCACATGCATCTGAGAGACATGCTATTACAGAAGCTACTAGGTCATCCAATGACCAACTCCATAGCCTTCATGCAATCGGGGTACAAAGAACAATGCCTTCAATACCAAGTTGAAACACCCAACATAAGCACATCACTCCATGATTGAACAAAAACCAAAACTTCTCCATATCATCAGGGAGCCTCTCACGTAGACACCCAATATGAAAGCTTTGCTGCAAAACAACCACTAAGCAAAATATTTCACCCCTTTCATCAGGATCATTCGCTGCCAAACAGGAGCCTCAGACCACAACATTACAATATGATCAAATAGAATTTCTCCATCTTCACCATCTTCCATGCTACATGTTGTCTTAGAAAATTAAATAGAAAATCAAGAGCTTCCACTCATCAAAGGATCAAACCATCAGCCGACTCCTCCAGATTTCCTCAAACCTGACACTAAGAAATCTTCACAGAAGGAATACCCAGAACAACAACACACTAGGAAGAAAAAGACATCCCTGAAGAAGGCTCTAATACCACTTGTTGGTATCAATGAGTCCTAGACTCCATTCTTCTTGCAGTCACACCGCTCTTATACCACTTGTTGGGAAAAACAAGGTTCATCTCAAAAAGAAACATCTAAGAACAACAGTGCCTTTGGTAATTTTATTTTCATCAGATTTCCCCAAAGAAACTACTACTATGCCACAAGGCAGAAACAAGAACAGTTCATTTCCCACATTTTCCCTTTTGAGATAAACTCATGCAAGTCAGTTTCAACAACACCAATAAAATATTCAAACACGCAGAATCAGCAACCATGAAAGATGAGACAGAAGATATGAACACACAAATATACGTGGGGAAAAACCCCACACTCCAAAAGCCCAGATCACCATTGTATTATTCAGCAACAAAAATAGTTACAATACAATATCAAGCTCACAACCTTTAAAATTTTTACATCTTGTTCCATTCTGGAGAATATCCGACAACATAACCCCTTGTGACCATCTCTCTCAACAGGAGACACCTCATGGCTACATAGACTCAAAAATTGACCACCGGCCTCTCGGTCTCTCTGTCGTATAGTCACTTAGCCTTCACCTTTTGTAAGATCCATCTCTACCATGACGTCACAACCACTCAGAATACACACAGGTTCTCAGCTAGTTCATTCCCAACATCTCAGCCTCTCTACTTGCATCTAGCCTCTCGACCTCTATGCATCATCTCGGTCTCTTCCTGGTAGCCACAACCAGTACTCGGTCCTTCAACCTTGCACCCAATAGCCACACCTCCTTATTACCACCGCTCACAGTCGTCGCCAATCTCTGCTCCAAGCATCAAGCTCTAAGAGAGATCTCCCTAGCCTTCACCACATCTGGCCTTTCGGCCTATAGCTCAGCTTAACCAGGGTCGACCTTTGCTTAGATAGAGCTTCTGCAAGAGACAACAGGCTCCCTCAGTGACTTCGCAGATAGAGTCACAACCGATGCCCGTTAGTCATTTTCCTCTATCTCCAATCGACTGTTCAACTACCGCACCCTTTAGGGTTTCACCTCTCACCATACACCATCATCAAATGTTGTTCGTTAGATAGGTAGTCAAACAAATATCCACCATCGATCTTGGGGTTCACCAAAAGTCACTGAGTTAACCCTCAAGAACATGGGCCCACATGCCATATGTTCTCCATGTCATCGCCACCCATTGGCCATCACCATGATCCACCAACCTATCAATTCCCAAATGGTCCCCACCATCCAAACAACATCCATGTCATTTCTGTACAACTAATGTCACCATCCATTGACATCCAAGTCATTCAATAGCTGGAGAACCAAACTTTAGAACCTCATGACGGAGATTACGAAGTTCCTAGAACCCATGACTCGCTGATAAGGGAATCACCCTATCACCCAAAGCTCCAACTTCCAAACCTCACGATAGAGGTTACAAAGTTCCCGAAAGCCATGACATCAACAAAGGAGATCGTCCAATCGGAAAGTTAAAAAACTTCCAAACTCTGTGACAAGGTTCCAAGATTAGAACAGTTAGTGATCTCGTGAACAACACACTGTCGCCTGGGTTCAAACGTCTAGAACTCTGCAACAATGTTTCAAGGTTCAAGTTTTGGGTGATAGGTCGACAAAGGAGGAAAATATAAGCACTCCGGGAAGTGACCAAGCTAGTAATTTGAGTCACAATTCTCAACAAAAGTCATTTACAACACTTTAGAAAAAACTTATAAGACATGCATTTTATTCAATTTGCAAGGGCCCAAGACCTAATGTGGATGTGTAAAGCACCTCACAACACTAGACCAAGGTGACATTAAGTCGAATGTATCGTTAATTATTCCTGAATCAAGCAAGGTGCACTTTGTTCTATGCTACACCTACAAAACCTTGTTATGCAAGCTAAATGAGAGATGCAAATATTGAAAATGTGCAATAGGGAGATAATATGTGTGCACCTAGGAAGTCTGGAAATGTTGTGAGGATTCTAGAAATGCAAATAATCTATCTAGAAATCCTAGGAAGGAAAAATACACCTTTATTGTTGTCTTAGTCCTGCTGAAATTTTTTAGGAAAGATGTGGAATCTTAGATGTTGGATCAGGATCTAAAGGAATCTCTACAAAATATGTCTAGGAGGACTAAGATTCCCAAGGTGGCGTATTAGTCCCACTCTAAATTTCTAAAAAAATTGAATGTGGTCCTGAGCTCCAAGGTATGCACTTTCATTTCCTTTGATCTCAGGTTTTGAAACTTTTGGATTCGGCCTATAGGTGAGTTTCTGTGAAGATAATAACTTTATCATGCAACTTTGCAACTTTGCAATTTTTCACTCTAAATTATCTTCAATTCTTTAACCTAAATATGTAATTTAACAAATATGCAAGAGGGGAAAAACTTGTTGTTTGTTAGTGAATTGGGGTTTGCCTTGGTCAAACCCCTTGTTGGTAATTAAACCTTAAAATGAAATAGAATAATGAAGGAAATGGTGAATGAACAACATGCAATGCTACAACTCACCAAACCCTTGTAAATTTTGTAATGGATATGGATCTTGAATCAAATGAATGCATGATGGATATGGACTTGAATTTCTCACTTGAATGAAAACCCTACATCACAAATGTTAGCACAACAACACATGATGCAAGAATATCTTTGATATGATGCTTAAATCTTGATGATGGCTCCAAATGCTTGAAGAGTTGCTCTTGAATGGATAAAATTTCCTTAGGAATGAATACTTGAATACTTTTTCTGAAAATTGAGTGAAGGAACCTTGTATTTATACTTATCTATGCTTAATATCCTGAAATTACATAACACCAACCTGACATATTAATTCATTAAATAAAGGAGGCTAAATCCTGCCATAATTTGAAATTAAATCCCAAAAATAAGCCAAGGAGGACTAAGACACCCTAGGTGGCCTCTTACTCCCAAGGCTCAAATCTCAAGGCACAGACTTGAAAACGAGACCGATTCAGGTGTGTTAGCTCTCAAAAATGCAGGTTTGAACCACGAGAGGTTGCCAAGCTCTCACAACGTTTCAGAGTAATAGAAAAGGACAAATGATTTGAACCTTCTTCTCTTTAGGTGTTGCTAGACCTAGGTGGGTATACCTATTTGAATAAAGCAGACTCGACCTTTGTTCATTTCCTAAAGCAATTTACCCACACTAGAAAATGGGAGTGGATAAATGAGTTTTATTTTGGTATAAATTGTATAAGAAATATCAAGGAAAAAATATAATGTGTTCATATGTAAAAATGAATGAAATTAAACAATGATATAGTAGAGACTAGTGCCTTATTGTGTGTATGGAGTCAAATGAAAATATGAAATGAATAACTTCTTTCTGGCAGATACTCAAATTGTTTGGCATACAATTTTAAGTTTATAACTGGTATAAACATGCAAGGATGTGACTACTAAGTTATTCTTAATGATCCAAATTAGATTTACTAATTACTATGACTGACTAAAGGAACTTAATCTTTCCTTGAAAGAACCAATTAATCCAATCATACAGATACAAAAAATGTGCACTAATAAACTAAAAAATATCCTTAATATATCAGTTTAAAACATTAGAAAACATCAACCTTGGAGACAACTTCAACAATACTTTCAATTAACACAACAAACAATTGATACCAGAAAAATGTCACCACATCAAATGAATTCAATTGAAATCTCCACTATTTCAAATATGCATCATAGTCTCAAAATTGTAAACATTTTGTATCCTACTATATTTTTTACTCGCTATCTGCTTCCCTCTCTCATTCTCCTTTTCACAATTGAAAATGAACATTTATACATAATTATTTGAAAGGACGCGTCCTTTCGTATTCAAATCTCAGTGATCTGTTGTATTTGGGATTTTACTAGCATCCATTAGATACCCGCTATCACATCATGTAGTCATACTGATGTTCAATGTCTCTCTGACTACCACAGATCACATATCGCTTTGATGTCCTATAGTTTGACCAACGTTCTCAATCTCATTGATATCCTATCTATATCTTCACTTCTATCACCAAGTTTTCTTTTAGTTATACCAATGTTATGAGTCTCCCTGACGTTTTATCCCTTCGGTCTTAAGAATATCTCAATAACTCTCACCGATGCAAACCTATCACTGTGACACTATAAGTCGGGCAAACATTCCTCTGCTTACATCATGTCTTCTCGAGATATTACCTTCAAACTATTTTCTTCATCAATTTTGATCGCCAAGTCATAACAATTCTCCTACCAATGGAAAAACACCCAGTGTGACCTTCCTAGCTCTCTCCGACAAAGCCTATCTCGCCGATGAATATTCCCTCTAAACATATTGTTAATTCATTACCAACGTAATCCCATCGATGTGACATAGGGGGTTGGCAAGAATCCCTGACTTCATCCTGATGAAAATAACAGAATCTACCATTGCTTTATTGGCAAGACTTAATGAATGCTTTGGGATGTTACTCTGATGGCTCTTGTCTTGCCAACAGTCAATTTATGCCTCGATTGGTAAGACACAAATGAGCTCAATATGACTTATTCCGATGAATGTTATCTTGCCGATAGGATCACGTTTTTGCTGAGACTGTGAACTGCATCATGCCAATATGAATCCTCAAATAAAATCTCATCGGTAAGACATTCCCAATGTCTTGCCGATAGACTGCAAAAAGACATACATTAGTAGAAAATGGTTTATGGATCGGTGAGACCTGCATCATGTTACACTGATATGGTTTACACATTCAAATGCTTAGGCCCAGGTGAATTCTATGGGACCAAATGATGAAAACAAACTAAAGCATGGGAAAACATGTTATACAAAGTGGATTCTTGTACTCATGGTATGGTCTTCTTTGGAAACACATGGGTACAAATAGCCATAAAATTTTCAAAATTTTACAGTTCTAACAGTGGCTCTATCTGGGGATGAATGACTGTGAAATCATTACAAGGATCCAAATATCTGGATGAGCAGACCAGACTTTCAAGGTTATGGACCAGTGAGTAGGATATAATGAATGGAAATGGAAATGAACATGACTCTATACTACTATACATGGAAATATTTATTTTAAATGAAGGAATTTCGAGATCGTCCATGTATTGGAAATTCCTGCTCCTTTTATTTTTGAAACTACTGTGCATGGAAAAGAAAATTTTGAGAGGAATTTCAAGAGTTATCCGTGCACTGGCAACCCTTAATCCTCTGTATTCCCTTTTTAAGAAAATAAATGCTTCAAAAATTTCCCATGTACAGGAAATCCCTTTTCTTCACCAGTCATGTTTTGCAAATAATATGAATCTTCACCTTTCTTGCCAACAACAACAAAGGGTCCTAGCCACAAAGCTTCAAATTTCCCATGTTTTCCCTTCTCTTGACATCTTGCATTCCACATTAACACTAGATCATTTTCTTCAAATTTTCTATCTTTTTCGCTTTTATCAAATAAATACTTCATTTGTGCCTATAATTTCACATTCTGGTTTTGAGCTACTTTTCTTACTTCATCAATCTCTACCAGTTGTTCCATTCTTTCCTCCATTGGTTCTGGAATATCTATATCTTCCTGAAGGA